>NDFZ01004963.1:79827-216996 GCA_002192655.3 Mamestra configurata | reverse complement strand
CTTACGTCGCCAATGAGCCTTTTAGCTCTGTGTTCCACCGAGTCAAGCGCGGCAAGTTGGTATTTAGCTGAGCCATCCCAAAGGTGGCTGCAATACTCCATGCAGGATCGGACTTGTGCTTTGTAGAGGGTTAAAAGCTGTCCAGGCGTGAAGTATCGCTTCACTCTATTTAGGATGCCCAGCTTTTTGGCCGCAGTTTGGGCTTTGTGCTCAATGGTGGCACCAAAGTTGAGACTGGTTGTCAACTCCATGCCTAGGAGCTCGAGCCGATCGGTTACAGGAACAGAAGTACCCCGAAAAGTCGGAGTTAGGTCGAAACGACTCCTTTTCGCGGTAAAAAGGCATGCTTGTGTTTTGGTGGCGTTAAAAGAGACCAGATTGTCATCACCCCACTGGGAGACAAGACTTAAGGTCAAATTTGTCCGCTCTACCATGGCCTCTCTCAAGGAACGAACTTCTTCCCCGCTGGTTTTTGCGCTAGACAAGTATCTCTCTGAAACCGAACTGTCATCTGCATACCCAACAATACCAGGCTGAAGCAGGTCATTGATGTGCAGCAGGAAAAGAGTTGCAGAGAGAACAGACCCCTGAGGAACTCCGGCATTAATAGCCATGAGGTCAGAGAAGCAGCCGTCAACGACTACTCGGATCGACCGTTCACTAAGGAAGTCTGATATCCAGCTACAAAAATCAGCTGGGATGCCATAAGCAGGAAGCTTGCTGAGTAGACTTGCGTGCCACACCCTATCAAAGGCCTTCGAGATATCGAGCGATACAGCAAGTGCTTCGCCGTGTTTCTCGATGGCTTCGCCCCAGCAGTGCGTGACATACACAAGAAGATCGCCAGTTGACCGTCCCCGGCGAAAGCCATATTGACGGTCACTGAGGAGATCATTGTCTTCAAGGTAGGTCAGCAACTTACTGTTCAGTACCTTGCACAGAATGGAGGTAATGGCGATCGGTCGATAATGAGCAGGGTCTGCTGCTGCAATTCAGAAATCCAGCCTTAATTAATTAATTAAAATATTTTACATAATATTCAGTTATCATAATATGCAAGTCAGCTGAAAATCACCCAGTTTGACTAAGAAATAATGTTGCCAATGTAATATAATGCTAGACACAAACAAAACAATACTCAAACAAAATGAAGGTAGCCACCGTCAGCCCAATTTGTGATGACGGCTTTGTTTATAAATTACTCGTACAGTATACAGTTTAAACACTATTAACAGATTTAATTAGTGTATAAATATTTGGATATATCTCTCGTGAAAATTTAGCTTCGCTTATACATATTTGAATAGAATAGAATAGCATAGACACAACACAAACGTATAGCAACAGAGACAAAGTTAAAAATAGGTTTAAAGAACTTTATTCTCATAAGAACTTAAATAACAGTTCACTTAAAATGAGATACACAGTGCTTATATCTATTTATTAGTAATGTTTGCCTCTAGGGTGTAGTCGACGTTATATGGTACATACATGTCTTTTCAGCTTTGTTTTGAATATGTTGATACTGTCGCACCTCTTTATATCCTCCGGTAGATTATTATAATAGTAGGTGAAAAATTGCGATTAGCGTGCCCATTTCTTAAGGGAGATTATGATGGTAAGCATATTTTGTTTATTATTATGTCTATCAGTGGACTGTTGGAAGGTGATGATGACGATGCAATAATTTGATTATTATGATTATGTGTGTTAAGCCCTCCAGGAAACTAACAGTTGTCAAATATTTACAACATAAAAAACATGTTAACTGATTTTTTTTATCATACACAGTTTTGTTCCAATAAAGGTTAGCTAACACCGCGTCCCGATGTGTGCCAACCCTAAGATTTTTTTAATAAAAAAGCAGGATTTCAATAGGTTTGGTCTACTAACAAAAACCTTATTTCAGGCACTATTTAACCTAAAAAGGTCTAAAATCTATTAACAGTATACGACTTCATTTAAATTCTACTTAACATCCCTATTTTAGTGGTAATAATATTCAACAGTACCTTCATAAGGTAGACTTTGAACTAGGCCTGATCCCGCCTCTCGGGGTCCCAAACCAGGTCATATAATTAACTAATTATCCTACACGGTATGGGCACAAACATCATTTACATTTACTGGCCAGATTCTGAGTATAAGGCTTTGCTGGGTATATAAATATGGACATGAAAAGAAAGAAAGAAATACATAGTATTTAATTGCCACAAAACGACATACATATACATAAACAACAAAAAAAATCGAAATAAAAAAAAACGAAACAAATCACTCAACAATTAAATCTATTCAGGCGAGCTGTTGTCTTCATTCATAAGGTTTAACAGAAAACTTCTTAAGTATTTCTGATCTCCTGGTAGCAGTACAAGAGTAACTTAATTCTACACAGCTTGCAGGAACACATTTTCAGTTACCATTTTGAAAAATGGTTTTATTCTGTGGACCTAGATCCTAATTTATTAATATTACGTTCTAGGAAAATTAAAATCATCTACTAAAGTCATGACATATTTCATTAATAACAAACTCAAGTAGAAAGACGTAAGTAGTAAGCTGTTGTTAGTCAAGCACATACCTTTTTGTTGTATCTCCTTGACAACACTTAAGTCCTTATAACCCTCGAGTATGAAAGGCTGCTAAGGTACTTTTCCCCAAGACAATACCTCTCAACTCCGCTCATACATAATTAATTCTTCATACTACCCTCAAATCGTCTTCGCCAACATTCAACGACAGATTTTTAGTACTTTTTAACGGGACTTGCCAAGTACTTGGTGAAAGCTAAAAAGTCGCCTGAAGACTCAATTTCCGAGATGGAAAACCAACTTAATTGCTCGAGCTCCTTTATAGAAATTCTTTTAACTTTGAACTATCTTAGTTCTTACTACCTTAGCTTCTTACTTAATAAGTTTCCTTTACTAAATTAAAAGATATTCCTCGGAAAATCTTGTTTGTATTTGATATTTGTTAAAGCCTTGTCGTTTGGAATAGTTTCCATCGTTTTTAGCGTGTTTTTAATTACTTTGGAAGTTGGAAATTAAAAATTCCAGTTCGAATTCCAACTAAGAGAATGTAATATTTACTATTCAATTTGCTCAACAGAAACATTTTAAATACATAAAAACTTATAGATACTATATACATGTTTGAAGAAAATATTCAAGCGGAGTAAAAAGGGGAGGGGAAGAACTCACAGGGCATTGAAAAATTTTTCCATATCGCTGTCAACGGGAAAAGTGCCGAGAACACTGGTCGCATTGCCATTGAATGGCAATGCTGATTCGTTGACCGAAGAAATTACTTGTTTTTTCATCATCAGCATTATTGGCATCGTGTTACCAAGTTTTTCAGTTGCAAGTTACTCAGCTACATAATTCCTGTTACAATCCACAAGTTCGCGAACATATTCGTAAGAAGTTGGCAGTAGTATCATCAAATCGCTAATGTTTTCCAATGACCTATTTGTTATAATTGTTTAAGTATTTCGTGTACCTATTTATCTTGTTAACTTGAGTATCTGTTATATATTTATATTGTATGTAAAGTTTATATAGTCTTTTTTATATATTTAAATGTTTGTATGTATTAATTAAATATCAATCGCTTTTTATTCACCATGTTGCACCTACCACCATTCTCTGCAACACCCAAAGGTTGACTGGTAGAGAATGCCTATGGCATTAAGTCCGCCTCTGTACGTTTGTGTGCGTAAAGTGTTAATAAATAAATAATTCAAAGAAGTCGACCCACATATTTGAGAATTGGTTAAGCAGATTTGATTGATTATCATTACCATTTCAGAAATCGCAACGAATAGAAAACCCAAGCGTCACCACATCGACCGGTCCTTTGCTTCTTTCATCCAGTGAGAATGTCCTATGTATATAAGGGAAAGGAATATAAAGGATACAGGCCCATCTTCTATCATGCGCCTCGTATTTGATTAGCCTCAAACGTCGCCGTCCAATCATTGGGCGGGACGTGCGATGCTTTCATGACAGTGTACGTGCGTCGGGACCACGGGATGTCGTGCGTGTCATCCGCTGCTGAAGTGGAACACAATTCTGTGTGTACGTATTTTTGCATTCTGGTTAATAAAGAATTGTCCCGTTGTTGGTCTTGATGTTGCCTGATAGAACGATTGATAAATATTTGGAAGTAGCTTCTGACAGTGACTCCACCCGTGTGGAAGTCGGGAACACATCCAAGAATGAAAAGTATCCTATGTGCTAAACCAGGACAATACATGGTCTACCTGTGAGCCAAGATTTATCTCAATCTGTTAAGCCGTTAAGACGTGAAACGGTAACAAACAAACAGACAAACAGAGTTACTTCCGCATTAATAAAGTAATTTGAAATAAAACGAATCACTTGGGTAAAATACCAAACATTTTTCACTTTAAACAAAGTAATAATATAAGTAATTATTCTGATTTTAACTTTCACTTCTGCTCAGTTCCTTATCGCCAGAAACCTTACCAACAATCTTTTCGCACCATTATTAACTTTGCAGAAAATTACAATACTCCAAATACAAAGATAAACAGTAGAACTACAATCGTTAAGTTGAGCATACTTTTTTTTTCCTTTTTTTAATTTACTAGCTCTGCAACGTGTAACGTGCAACCGGCAACTCTTCACTCAGTCTTCAAGTATATTCTGCCTATATCTATGGAAACTGTTTAAATTTGGTTATTTGGGGTTTCAATTTGAAATAATTAGCAATAGCAGTTCTTGATTTATTTATGTACAAATAGTAATAATAATAAAAGGCAAAGGCCGCCCTTTCTTCCTTCCATTCCTCCCGGATTTGGGCAAGTGTGGATCAATCCTGCCGATAGGCGTCAAGCTCGTCCCGCCATCTTCGCCTGGGTCTCCCGCGATGTCGTCGGGCATTTTCTGGAACCTACATTGTGGTTGCTTTAGCCCATGAACCGTTCGACATACGGCAGACAAATAGTAATAGAATTTTCAAAAAAAAACCTCAAACCTGTATTGAGGTTTGCTAAGGCTTCTGGAGTTAAGCGTACGAATCTAGGTGATTTTTTGGAAGTTCGTTTTTTAAGATATTCCATGATCTTGCAAAGTCAAATCATTCATTTCAATATGTCTTTTTCCACTAGAAAAAGGCACTTCTTATCGCATTCTTTAACAGTTTTCTGTCCATATACCTCCAACAACAAACAATTTTCCCTTTTCATAATATTATTATTAGTTTAATAGATTTGTTTGCCTTCCTGAAACAACGACTCAGCGTTTAAACATCACTAAAGAACAAAACCAGCAGAATCAGATTCTAATTTTAGTTAGTAGATCGCTGAACTCATTAAGAACAACTTAATTTTAGAGTTGTTTACACAAAACGGGGAAGTGGGGAAAGTTCTGCCTTCTTGAGAAGTTCTGAACTTCTTCTTTGACCAAGTTTTTTGTTTAACGTGGAATTTCAATGGTCCTGCTAAGCGGTTGGCTTGAGAGTTTTTTGCGTCCCTTTTTTTCTAATTCTTCTTGAATGAAACCTTCATTGAACTAAGTAGGTACTGTTACTCAAATATTCTTATTTCTTTTAGCTTTTCTTTTGTAATAACAAATTAATTAATTAAATTAAGGTATATTTATATATTTGGATGGGAAATGCCCATCCTCCCTACGTGGGAATTTTACTTCTCTAAAATCAAACATCATTATGCTGTATTTGAGAGGATTGGTTAAAAGCTTAATCCTTGACTATGCTGAAAAAAACACAGAGTATCCAAATTATTTTTATTCTACTGGTAGAAAGTTTTCACTGTTTCAATATAAGGTGGCCACCTTATATCGACCACCGACTCTGCCAATAGAACCTCTACCTTTTCGGAAACCCATACCCAATAAAAAATATTTCCTAAAACAAAAGATTCCCATTCGCAATTAACAGGTCTACTACCCCTTTTTCCCATTACTCAATAACAATCAGTTTTAAGACCAAAACAATACCTATAAAGTTATTCCAAGAGTCTTCAATATCCTGCTGAAGATTGCAATTCATCATTCAAATGTCTTGCGGCCGATAAGACCCTGTTGTTTGCCGACGCCCCACGATGCCCCGCGTTCGCCCCGCAATACCCCGGATTCGCCCCGCGGCTCCCCGCCGAGCCACCGATGGATACAATTATTAACAGCCACGATTGTGAAGACCCTTTCTTAAAGGAGTTTGCACAATTGGAGATCGTATTTCGGTTTCATTTCTTGAGTATTGGACAGGAATGGCTTCCGATGTTTTCTTTGGTTTTTTTTTAATGCTGTCCAAATATTACCTTCACAGGTGTTTGTGAATACATTTCTGAGATAGCAGCAAAAGTAGAGATGATGATGGTGAAGCGGAATCAATGCCGCCACATGAAAAACTAAGAAACGAAATTTGTACGGCAACAAAATGAATCGTAGCGCCATCTACGACGAACTAACATCGAGGTCTTGCACCGCGCAAGCAAAGTTCTCTGTGCGATTTGAACATATAAAACAGTCTGAATATCAAATATCGGGCAGTTGCCCACCAGACACAACATCCGTCTGGTCGGAGGATCCTCCCCTTTTCAGTGGAGGTGTGCGGGACTTTACTCTCTGTACCGCATACCCTCTATAATCGTACCTTTTCGGTATGGGCACGACCAGTGCAATTTACTATATTATTCAGTAATATTATACTTCTATTTTACTCAGTGTTTATTGTTTTTGAGTTGTCTGTGTCGAATAAATAATTCTATTCCTTTTAAAAAGTAACGAAAATAGTCTAGTATTATGGACGCTCATCAATATTCCAGCACAAAAACGACAAGTGAACAAGGCAAACTGAGATGAATAATTGAATAACATCGTAGCGATTTGATCGTGTTTCATTTCAATAATTTTCATGTAGATTCGAAAAAGTCACGATTTACAGGTCACTGGCTTCGTTGCCGTGGCCTATCTCACAGGAATCATGCATTTCTATTCACGATACTCTTTGGCTAATCTTTGTATGTAATCGACGATTACCCATCCATGGATTGGCTTCAGCAAGTCTCACTTAACCTCGAAGATGGTCCCTTGCGATTTTTATTATTTAGCCATAAGCTTCTCACTAGATATTACCCTTAACAAACATTTCAATACCTAATCAAATTTATCTCTTTACAATATTAGAATATAATGTTCACATCCAACGATATTAAATATCAGGTTTTGAACGTATCTTTTCGGAGTAAGAATCAAAAGTTCACGAAGTTCATTCCCCTGTTCTGAGTACCCTGGCCGGTATAATTGGGTTTTTCTGTCGATAAATTCCCGCTTAGTCCGGATTGGGTTGGAACCCGATATATGGCAGTAGAGTCACACCTATTCTTGCTGTAATCAGTGACCCACTTGTGGACCCCAATTGTGTGTGTAAACAATTGCTTCCTATTTTAGAAGAAATCGCTTACCAATGGCAAAAATATAGCTGTCTCGATTATTTTTTGCTGGAAATCTCACAATATCTTCTCATATTCATATTCATTTATTGCGTTCCACAAGGTAAAATAAGATGTTTACAAAGCTTAGAGCTAAGAGTCGTGTAGACCCTGTAAGGGCACAGCAAAAATTAAACTAATTACTTCTTCTCGATGCTTAACGATATGGTAACACATTTTCAATCAACACATAATTACAGTACATCATTACATCATCCTAACATTTACATTTTCGGTATTTCATTGGTGACATATTTAATTAAATCAATGAGTTGAGTTCAGTAGACAGTCACGCCGATTGAGAGGTTATTGAAGTTTCTCAGAAGGTCCTCAGAAGTGCTTGTGTATGGTTACGGTGATGGCGACCATACACAAGCACTTCTCCGTCTACTAGATGAAACTTGTTTTGTATTGGAGGAATTTTTTGATGGGGAATGGAATCTTCTCCGGGAGTGTCAGACTTACCGACTAAAACCCACCCGTGCTCCTCTTAATGCCCTTTGCGTTCTAGAGCCGCAGTAACTGTTTCGAACAATTCCACAATGTTTAGGAGTTACAAGGATATAAAGTGTTAAAAGGTGGGTTCTGTCCTGCGGTGGGACGCCATTGTAAGTCTGTAGCTCTGGTTAAACCGTTTCTGATGTTTGTAACATAGTATGATATTTTTCTACAGCAGGATGACTTTGTTCAACATTGCATCTGCGGACTTTGAAATTTTTTTATGGATATACTCGTACTTCCTCATCCCATAATTTATGCACTATTTGATAACTGCTTTATTCTCGTAAAATTTTAAGCTCTTTAACCCACTAAGCGGATGCTTGCAGAATATTATGAATCTTTTTATAACATCGTCAATCCTGTAATGAAGATCTGCAGCTTTTTATTTTCTAGACTGACCTTCTTTTACTATACTGTAATATACAAAATTGTAGAAGACAATTTTCTATTCTTATGTTAAACTTTTAACCTATTCACTATCTACATTTACAAAATGGAACCGGGACAGAATTTGTTGCACTGAACACAAAATAGTTACAACAGAATCGACTAGAGATGCCATTGCAAATATTTGAGTCCGCGCAACTTATGCCGAGCACAAATTTCAGCTGTCAAAAGGCATAGTTAGAAAGAAGGTTTTTGGAAAAAAATGTGTTATGTACAGTGCTATGTACTAAGGCGAGATCATCTTTGAAACTCATTACTTATGACGTAAACATAACGTTGATGTCAATTAAACAAATGTCGGAAAACATAAGCATTTTGACAGATGCCCCAGTGCCTTAACCTGGTGCATTTAGTTTCATAAAACCCTCATTGTCACAGGTCGTTAGTCCTTTTGTGCTACGCTTGGTTTGTATGGAAAGTGCTGTCTGCATTGTCAACAATTTCCAACTTCCATACAAACCTTTTTTTTTCATCTCGCAGTGACCGCCGAGGCAACTCCGTACTCTATGGTTTTGTTGGATCCTTATCTATTAATTATACAAAATCTCAAAACATTCTGTTAAGGTACAAAACAAAGTTATTTTGCTACTGACCTTTCTGAAATTCTCAAACACAGCTTTCACATTGAACGGTCGCAGTTTTAACTGAGAAAGCGACCAGGTACACTGTACGTACAGAATACCGACCACCCAGGGTACAGTTGTAACAGAAAGTGCACCTTACAGTGTACCTGGATAAAGTTTTATTTTCCTTCGTGTTTGTTTCAGAGAGAAACAGACCGAGGGTAGAGTTTCATAGCTGAAACTTAGAAGTTACAGGGAAGAGGTTTTTGCCGATTGCAGATACTGAGGTTTTAAACACAGCTTTTTTTAAAGTCTAATTCTTTCTTTTTTTCGGTAAATCACCTTCGAGCACCTTAAATATTTAATGTTACTCAATTACATGGACACAGAACAACTTCTAGAAATATTGGCTTGATGATATTTAATCCCCTCGTAAGTGTTTACTTTTGTATAATTACATAGGCTTAGTTTTAGGTTTAATTATGTACCATTAAGTTTTTTCTCGTAGTCGCTAATAGATAATTTATTTTTTATTTATGTATTCATAGTTAAACTTTAAATTGTATTGTCACACACAGGTTTAAAGTAAACTAGATCGGGCGTATCGCTATCTATAGTATGCGCCAGATAAATGTGGAATAAAGTATATTGACCTTTCCCTAATAACTGTTCATAGGTACCTGAACAATTAAATATGAATCGTTTTTCATTATTAGACAATGTTAAGGATCACGAGAGATGATGATTCGGGACAGCTTTGTGTCATTAATTCCGTTTTTCAAATTAAAAATGTCAATAATTGTAGGTGGGTCAATGACCGTTATTCTACGATTATCTGGCGCCTACTATAACATTGCAATTCCGAACCACCGTTTATAATTATTGCACGTTTAATAAAAATATCTATAATTGTGTGGAGAATGTTATTACTCTTGACTAAATGTGCACTTTTGTGGACGTTTTTATTTGAATAAATTTATTATTATTAAAAACTCATAGGTAAGTTTCTGACACGGATCGAGTTATGGAAAGTCAACAGACAATCTGTGCTTTTATTTCGCTAGGTACTAGACTTCAATTTCAATATCCAAGTTTTATATTATGGCAGCCTTATTACAATCAAAACCTGGAGACTGAAATTCGAATAATAATTATTTACCGACATGGTGATTCCATGACGGAGAAGCTCATGGGTAAGTAATAACAGCCGCATGGGTCGATCTTCAAGGTTAAGCAACGCTTGCCGAGGTTGGTCAATGGATGGGTGACCATCTTAACATACCGAGATTCCTCCGTGCCTCAGAAAGCACGTTAAAGCGTGGGTTCTAGTTGTCATTTGTAGGTCTTTGGCAGTCGTTACGGATTGTCAGAAGCCAGAAAATCTGTCACCAGTCTTGCCAAGAAGTACCGCGTTACCCAGTCAATGGGTTGTGGAGGTCTGGTAGGCAGCTCCCCGTAAAATTCTGGTATTCAGCTGATTCCGGTTTGACTGGAAGCAGACCCCAATATAGACCCCGATGAGGGTGCGATAGGAGTCGAACAATCGGTCATCATTCGCGACATAATAGTACGGTTGCAATTGCTTGCTCCTAGTTACATTCTAATGAACAAGGGCAATTTATCATGGCCTAAGGCATATAATTATACTCCACTAGTGGCCCGCCCCGGCTTCGCCCGGATGTATATGTTTTTTTTTAAATTTTATTTCATAAGAACCTTCTCCTGACACACACCAATAAATAAAAAGTTTAAAAAACCCCCGACAAAGAAACTTTAAAAAGTAAAAAAATAAAATGTATTGATCTTTTTAGTTTAATATAGGTACGATTCTTTGGGCCCAGTCATCGTGTCGGGGGACCGCTACTATACTAAGTATGTAATTACAAAAATTTGCGGTCTCCCGAGGCGAAGACGGTTTTGCGTCGGGGGCTAAAAAACGAATCAGCGAAATTAGTCCAGCCATTCACGCGTGATGCCGTGACCGAGGGAAATAGGGATTAATGTTTATATACATAACTAGTGGCCCGCCCCGGCTTCGCCCGGTTGTTTTTTTTTTTTTTTTTTCTTTCATAAGAACCTTCTCCTGACAATAACAAACACAACAAAATAAGAATTAGCGAAATTGGTCCAGCTGTTCGCGCGTGATGCCATTACCAAGGGAAATAGGGATTAATTTTTATATAAATGGATTATTCTTTACAATTACGTTATTAAAAATCAAAAACAAACCGCTGGTTTCTGATGGTCTGCTGAAAAATAAATGAAGACATTGTGAAATCGCCCTTCAAGTTGTTCCTATTAAAGTCAAGCAATCCCAGTCAGTTGAAATTAATGTTTGTCTAGATGCAGTTCAAACAAATACAGTTTAAAGGCCAAAGTTTTAGCAAGGTGATTGTAAAAGTGACTTAACAATAAGACAACGACGAGAGATGACCGTGAATTATGATCCCGGGGACTCGGGGACAGCCTCCGAACGACCGGGTGACAAAGCACTAGATATACCCGTCAATATTTAGCTAGACGAGCCCAATCTTAACCAAGATTAAATTCAAGACAGCGATAACTCGATCAAATATTTAGTTTGATTTAGCTTTAATGAATTTATGTTAGAAGGGACAATTTTCAGAGGCTGGAGTAATAAGATTATGTTTAGTAAAATATGTTATTTCTATCGTTGTATTTATTAACCTATGTTTACCTAAATTAGCATTGAACAGCCCATGCTCCATTTTGAGACATCACACTAATATTATAAAGGCGAAAGTTTGTGAGTGTGTGTGTGTGTGTATGTTTGTTACTTCTTCACGAAAAACGGCTGGACCAATTTTGATAAAATTTGGTGTGCAGGATGCTGACACCCTGGATTAACAAATAGGCTACTTTTAAACCGCGGATAACACTGCGGGGTGCAGCTAGTAATATGTATATAAATGTAGAAAGAATCAGAAATATTTAACGGTTTGTAAAGATTAAATGCTTAACTTCATCGGGATCCAACTCTTAAAAATAATAGTTATCGTATTTGTGCTATGATAGGAATATGTATATTTATAGAAAGAGCGCTGTAGGCTACGCGACACCGCCCAGCGTAACTCGACGCCGTCACTTCGTGTGTCTTAGTTTAGAAGTTATATTTTGTGGAGCCAAGATTAATATGTATTAGGTTGTTTTTTGTGTGTTTAATTTGTATTTTTTGTTGGGCCTTAGTTGCCTGATAATAAAGAAATATAATTATTATTAAAACAAAAGGGCCAACAAACAACACACACGTTGCGCACGTTGGAAAAGCGCCATCATGGATACGATCAAAGCGATGTTTGCTTCGTGCGTACAAGGCGAGCGATGGTTCACGAGTGCATACGTGCGAGTTACGCTTTAATGATAAATGTAGAATGTGGACGTGCGCGACTGATGTGATAAACCGGCAGAAAAATATTTTTTGTATCATGACTAGAAACGAGACAAATGTAGGTACTGCATCGAAGAGTTAAATAGAGGTGTACCTACATTCCTCATAATCAACATTTCAGCCGAAAGACGTCCACTCTAGACTTAGGCCTCCCCCAAGTGTCGCTACATCGAGCGGTCCTGTCTGCATCGCATCCATTCCTGCGGCCTTCACCAGGTCATTGATCCACCTTTCAGGAGATCTTCCATCACTGCATCTTCCAGAACGTGGTCGCCACTCCAGAACTTTTCGTCCCCATCGAAGATCTGTTCTACGAGCTACCTATTACCTAGGTAACTATAGAACACCCACATGTAATGTTACCACCAGTAATGTTTTATTCCCATGAAAGTCTTAATTGAATTCAGATTCGGAGCTACAACTTATTGATTCCAGATGGGAATACAATTTTAGCATTACCCGACCCGTTAATCAAACACCAGCTTCTTAGAAGGTCAGGTCTTTTTTTTATTAATGTTTAAAATATATATCGCAGAGTAATAAATATATATTCTAAAAACCACAGAAGCCTTTGAAGGCTTATATATGGCTAGTGAGTTCGGAATAATTATTTCTAAGACTATTAATTAATACTAAGATACAGATGATAAATCTTCGTCCACATAAAAAAATTATACAAAGTTAATGTTCCGTAAACCGTGTACACTTGGCAAAATAGGTTTATAACTATCAACTACCTATACCTATAACTCACATATTACACTAAAAATACCAAAACCCATTTCAGGACCAATTCCTTCATATTACTTCGACCGTAATGCACCATAAACAATAGTACACACTCCATTTTGTCGGTAACTAACATACAAACGTTCACTTACCACAGTAATAGTGAATATTTAATACAAAACATTCGGTAGCACTAACAGGCCGCAGGTGTTCGGTTCCCCGGCGAGGTCGTTTTTATTTCACCCACTGTACACATTATGAAATGCTTTCTCAGTACTATTTCTTTATGCTTCACTATTTCTGTGAACTCCTTGGGTGTTATGTGAGCCTGGTACGTGGGAGCGTGTGGCGTGGCTATTAGCTGCTTGGCGCCTCGTTTTGCTGATGGAATTCCAACGAAGAAAATAATATCAGAGGAATTGCAAAGCAACTTATTGACGAGAAATTAATTCTGAGATGTGATTTACATACACCTTAATGGTTTGAAGTAGTTAATTTAACTAAATCATTATTTTAAACTAGCTTTTGCCCGCGATTTCGTTCACGTATATCCCGTTTTTTCATGTTTCGATTGGAATTTCGGGAAGTCCTTTTTCCCGGGAAGTGTAGGGAAGCTACATGTCAGCTTTCAACGACCAGTAGTTTCAGTTGTGCGTTGTCTGTCAGTCTCCGGTCATAAGTAACGGAAGAATTTTATATTTAAGCAAAATTGTTTGTGGTAGGTCCTTTTTTAGAAAGCTACGCTATCGTTGAGTGCCTCAGTCTATTTTTATCCTGAAATGTTGCTCGATTTTTGTAGCATAGGCTCACGCACGCGCGCCTCAAAGAGATGTCAGCAAAGAGGACGGGGCCCGCTAGGGCTCTGGCAAATTAACAAATTCCGCAACCCTGGCAGGCTCTGGCCTGCCAGGGTTGCGGAATTTGTTCGAAAGAGTCACCGCGGCCCTGGAAAGCAAAGGGCTTTAGAAGGAACACGGATGGGTTTTAGTCAGTAAGAGTCTGACACGCCCTTCCGCTCCACCCAGAGCGGAAGAAGTCATTTGATGATTTCCCATCCTTAAAAAAAAAAAAAAGGCTTTTGGAACAAAACCGCGGAAACAAGCTGGTTTCTTTTATAAAGTTAATTAATAACTTCTGTCGCCATTTTCACAGCGCCCGTAAATTCCTGGACGAATAAAAATAATAATAATAATAACCTACCACTAACATTTGAATTTTTACTCCGGTAGTGACTGACTAATTCAAATGTTAGTCTTAACCACGGTCTACCCGTATTCTAAATCCAAAGCCATTGAGATGTGATCGAACCCCTAAATTATTTATTTAGAAGGAAACACGGGTAGTCTTTCTTAATTGTGGTATTGAGATAGATAGAAAAAAAAAAACTACTTATTCTGCTAAAATGCTTCATCATCATCATCAAACCAGCCGAAAGACGTCGACTGCTGGATATAGGCCTCCCTCAAGTGTCCCCACCACAACCGGTGCCGTGCGTCTCGCATCCATCGGCCACCCGCGACCCTCACCAGGTCATCAGTCCACCATGTGGTAATGCTTGTCTAGTAATAGATAAATAAGGATCACGAAAAACAAAAACAATGAAATAAAACAATCTAGCCATGTCAGTGACGAACATAACTGACGCTACTCCTCATCTTACTGATCTTTAAAGTTATTATTAGGTTGAAAAAGAAAGACAGACACAAAGTCTAGAACTTTGTAGTACCGTAATATATGTACTGTTAGCACCATAGATTGCCCAACGTCTACTTAAATATACTTTTTTTTTTTTTAATGGTGCATAGGTTATGGCAGGCTGTTGTTATAATAAATAAAATAAAAAAATAAAAAATAAAAAAGCCTTTTATTTCCTCCAGAAAAATTCACGCTTACAAAAATTAATTGTTTTTTAGTATCAAAAGTTTTAATTATACAAATGAAAGTTTTAATTTAAAAAGTTAGATAAGTTAATAAGTTTTAAAGTTTTAAAGTTTTTAAGTTAATAGTTCCCATTATTTTATGCAAGTTTTTAATACTAAATATTAAGTATATTATTCTGTAGGAACCCCTCTGCAGGTAAAGGCCTCCTCCAAATGTAGCCAATTTTCTCTGGATTGCGCTATTTGCATCCAGTTTGGACCCGCTATTCGTTTTATCTCGTCCTCCCATCTGTTGCAAGGTCTCCCTTTCTTTCTTTTGCCCACTGGCCCCCTCCATTCTGACACTTTTCTTGTCCATCTGTGATCTTGCAGGCGTGCTATGTGTCCGGCCCACTTCCATTTTAACGCCAGAGCTTGTGCTAAACCGTCTGTTGCTTTTGTGATGTTGCGTATTTTTGTATGTCTTATTTTGTTTATTCTCTTTATGTTTAGCATACTCCGCTCCATTCCTCGTTGGCACGTTATAATTTTTTCTTTGACATTTTTGTTAAACTTCCATGTCTGACAAGCATAGGTTAGGCATGGTATAAGGCAGGAATTCATAACCTTAGTCTTCAGTTTGATTGGCATGTTGCTCTTAAATATTTCTTTAAAACTCCAGTACTTATTCCATGTCAACTGGGCTCTGCGCTCAATCTCCTGGTAGTTGTTTAGTCTGTCGAAGCTTATTTGTTTGCCTAGGTAAATGTATTTTTCCGTATATGGGAGAGGCACGTTGTCGACGTAAATTGGTACCTTGATGTTGTTGGTCATTACCATAGTTTTGGTGAGGTTCATTTCTAGCCCGGCGACCTTGCTCGCTTGGTTTAGTAACTCTACCATGTGTTGTAGTTCTTTTACTGTCTCTGATATCAGTACCAAGTCGTCGGCAAAACGTAGGTGGCTTAAATGCTTTGATTTAACTTTTATACCACATTTATTCCAGTTAAGCTTGCTTATTATCGACTCTAATGTGGCTATAAATAGTATAGGTGACAGTGGGTCACCCTGTCTCACGCCTCTCTTTATAGGAAACCAAGAACCCGCTGTCTCTAGTTTAACTCTACTTTTGCTCTTCCTGTATATGCTTTTGATAACTCTTATATACTCATTTTCCACATTCTGTGTTGCTAGAGTTTCCCAGATATAGCTGTGTGACACCGAATCGAATGCTTTTTTGTAATCGATGTAAGCCAAGTACACTGGTCTACTTCTCTCTTGATATTTCTCGATGATAAGTTCGAGTGTGTGGATGTGGTCGATGGTGGAGAAGCAGGCTGTTGTTATATCTTATTGTTATTATTTTGTATTAAAAAGTGAAAAATTAAAGAAGAGATGTATTGAAAAATGACATTCGAGTTGTCGACATTAGTATTAACTGAAGCCCGTGAGTGTTAGGTGTGGTGTTAAGATCTGACACTGATCCATTGTTTTTAATTATATTGTAAACATGTGAGTACAGTGTCCCTTACTAGCAAACTTAATTGTATCTCTGCTGGTATTGCTTTGTTGTACCTATAAGTATATAAGTGTGTGCTGTTATTAGTGTAATGTTGGATGCATTGTGCTCACATAATATAATCAATTGATCAATGTACCTATGTATACAAAATATTGTAAAACTTTTATTTGAAAATAGTAACTATGGAGTTTCTTGTCCGTTCTTCTCCATAAGAATCTACTTTTTGCGAATGGACTACTAGAGTAACTTATATTTTAATTTTAAACTGTAAATTTGACGTTCAAAAGTGACTTTTAATGGTCTAGTTGAAATAAATGAATTGACTTTGACTTTGGTCTTTTAAGATATTATAGATTTCTTTTTAAATAACTACTTACTTAAGTAATATTATATCTACTGAACAAATTTTTTTATTATAAGTATCAACCAAGCGACGCGGCGGTGATATTTTCAAACAAAAAATTATCAAGTTCTGATAAGTTTATCAAAAATCTATGACGCAGTTTCAGTTTTCATCACCATCGGGCTCGAGGATCTACAGTGCATCATTGGATGTTTGAAACATATCAGTTACGGCTTAGGTCGGTAGGTTTATTCAGAAATTTAAAAAGTACCTAATTTGTTAAAAATTAGTGCTTTCCTTTTGTTTGCAATTTCCCAGAATATGATCCTTATTAGCGACACTTTTGGATGGTGTAATAATATAGGGTGTGTTTTTTGAGAAAAACGATTTTTCAAAAAAACCAATGACATTTTAGTTTTCATCAAAATCGGGCTCGAGACTCCTTTCAGTATTTTTCGATATACCTCATAGTTCCGGATTTGGCCATTCACATTCTTTAAAAATTCACACTGTATAAATCTTTTTCCACAAACTTCAACCGATTTTCTCACTCTCGATCATTATAACCAAGCTCACCCGTGAAAACCTGCCAATGCAGATCCATCAGACATATTTAACCCCTGACACATAATGGCACTGCGCAAGATCCTGCACCCATATCCACATGGCCAAAGTTACGACTTACCATCCACTAATATAATGGGTATATAAAAATATATATATATAAACGGTATATAAAGAGGTATGAACCGGAACTTTGATGCGCTATGGCGATAATAAAATATTCGTCGTACGCCCCGGTGTGGAGGTGGATAAATAAAATTTATTGCCGCTCCGAACAAATTCACTACTTTTATGACTGAATTTCGATTCGGACCGTGAAATAAGTGTCGTTTCATTAAGACGAAGCCCTCTCGGGATGGCATCTGCTTTTTATCTGATTCTTCAGTCCCATTTTCTCGTTATGAGTTATGAGGTGAATGAACTTTGGAGAAAATTATCCAGCTTTGTCGTTTGATTTTTAGATTTGAGCTAGACGCTTTGAATAATCTGGTTAAAGGGCCGGCTGCATTTTTTTTTTAAGGGTGGGAAATCGTCAAATGACTTCATCCGCTCTGGGTGGAGCTGGGAGGGCGTGTCAGATCCTTACTGACTAACACCCATCCGTGTTCCTTCTAAAGCCCTTTACATTTCAGGGCCGCGGTGACTCTTTCGAACAAATTCCGCAACCCTGGCAGGAAGGGACGGACTGCTACCAGGTTAATATTAAAACAAAACAAGCATGTTGTGTAGTCCATTGTCGAAGCTCATGGCGCTTAGGAATATCCTCTCCATATGTAAATACTTTACACAGAAATAATCTAGCACACAGGTCCTTAAAAAATGTTGTAACTACTTCTTATCCTTTTATCTTGTATCTAGTAAACGATATCGAAGTGAACCAATGTTAACCCGTATTTTCCAATGATAACCCGAGGGATCGCCAAACTGAAGTGGCAGTGGGCGGGGCACATTGCTCGGAGAACAGATGGTCGTTGGGGCCGAAAAGTTCTGGAGTGGCGACCGCTTTCCTGGTGAGGGTCGCGGGTAGCCGATGGATGCGAGACGCACAGGACCGGTTGTTGGAGAGGCCTATCCAGCAGTGGACGTCTTTCGGCTGATATGGTGATGATAATATAGCAGCGGTTGGTCTTTATCGATTCAATAACATGAGATCAGCACCCCATATTGTTTCACAGCAGATAGGAAATCCAGATTCATTATTTTAGATCTTAAACAACTCGTCAACTCAACAATAAATTGAAAAAATATGCGATCGTTTGCAATTACTTTTGGATTACGCAATAAGGCTACAGAAATACAAGAAGAAAATAAAATTTACCTGCACTCATTGTCATAATAAATTCACCTATCGAGCTCAACTTACCCTTAAAAAGAACTTGTTATCAGTCATTGGTGAGCTCTCATTGGCAATGGGAGAAACTTCCCGCCCTTACCGCTGTGTTATCTACTTTATGCTACTTTTACAGGTACCTACGTTCCTGTAATAACTCAGGAAATACTTCCTATGTTCTGCGGTGGCTGTTTTGTAAGAAACGTGGAAAAGTTAGTTGTTAGGAAGATGTGGTGTTACTTATACTGTGTAAGACATTTTACTTTAACTTTGTGTTATTGTGGTGTATATAAACCACTGACTGGCCCTATCAGAATACCAGCGCTGCGTTATTTAATTTTTAGATATCGCAGCATAAGCTGAGATAGGGACCATTTTGGCCTCGCACAGATAATTATTTTATTATACTGTTTAGTTATTAATTTTATTTTACTGGTTTGTTTGTCTTGTGCGAGTCCCAAATAAACATTTTTCTTTCTTTCTTTCTTTCTCTATGTTATAGATTGGTCGAATATTACTCGTTCGCTTGTAAAGCCTACTTATTTGTGATAGTTTTCTTTTAAATTCGTTACGTATGTTACTACCATGAATTTTTTCACGTCTCCAAAAAAAACCGTTTAGCTGGCAGAGGGACACTTGACTCTAACAAAATTTGGCACTTTAAAGCTTAATATATCGCAAACGGATCTTTGGAAGGAAAAATGGTTTTCGCATACCCTCAATTTTTAAACGACCTATCCAACAACACCCCACACCATGGGATAGACGTTAAAAAATACCGTCGCGACTTTAAGTGTTAGGGGCAGACCCTAAAAAATATTTTATTGTATAAATTTTATTTTACCCCTTAGTCATCGTGATGAATATGTACTGCAGACTGACAGACAGACAGAAAGATAAACGGACATGCTGAAACTAAAAGGGTTCCTTGTTGACTACGAAACCAAAATAACAGTCAAAAACTATATTAGTTTTATTATTTGACCTTGAAGCAACATCGCATAAGAATAGTTTTATAAATATTATCGAAAAAAGCTTAAACAAAATGACATTCAATAATGAATAAAGATGGTAAATTATTAAAATAAATCGTGGTTTTTCGGTTGGAAACCCATTAATTTTAGTTAGTATTGCTGCCACTTCGTCATAGCTTTCAAAACTATTAAAATACAGTACATTTATTTTGGTCCTGTCTCACAGAATAGAAGATAACAAACTGAAATATTGCTATTAAGAAAGAAAGAAAAAATGTTTACTTGGGACTCGCACAAGACAAACAAACCAGTAAAATAAAATTAATAACTAAACAGTATAATAAAATAATTATCTGTGCGAGGCCAAAATAGTCCCTATCTCAGCTTATGCTGCGATATCTAAAAAATAAATAACGCAGCGCTGGTATTCTGATAGGGCCAGTCAGTGGTGCCACGGATACACTCACGGAGCATATATATAAGTAATATACAAATAAATAATAAGTATAAATATGGGTAAAATGCAACAATTATGAATATATATATAAATAATAATAAAAACCGGTACATACAAACAATAAATAAGCTGACACCCAATAGCCCAGTGCTCCAGCTTCATTTGTCGATATCATAGACAAATGAATAGAGCGCGCGGGCGCAAGTGGGAGGTTATGGTCGGCTGTCACAAAGAAAAGATGGTTGAACAGAAACATAAATGTAAATAAAACAAAAAGCTATATCGCCACATATTAAGCCACATACACCAAATAAATTTTGGCACAAACAAAATCTGCTGCAATGGAATGAGCATCTAAATCACAGAGCGGTCAACATGCACAGTTAAAACGCGCCAAACCACTGCCACGGCTAGAAACCGCGATTTGGCATTAATATGGCTGGTTAAAGATAAAATAGCTGAAATAGGCCGAGAACAATATGTGGACCGCATCCCAAAAGTGTGTGGTAATCTCTACATATAATAAAAATGTAACGGATCGCTGTCTGTACATGGAAGATATATGAGAAAAAATATTATTGGGACCTTTATCAACGAAAATAGCACCCAAAACAATGATTGTTAGAATTTTTGTCTGTTTGTCTGTGCGTTTGTGCACGCTAATCTCAGAAACGGCTTATCCGATTTAGCTGTGGTTTTCACTAATCATAAAAGCTTAATATAATAATAATAAATAAATTTATTGCTTCAAGAATTACAGATATATAACCATTACGTAGAGGTATTACAGAGTAATCTTATAAACAATTGGTGAATTGGTAGGGCTTGCGTAGGTTGGAAAAATCTGTATACAAAACTGATAAACCCTGCCTCTTAAACTAGGGTATCCTGTATCTTAAGAGACAGTGTTCGGCTAAAGATTATTACATTTTAATTTTACAACAAGCAGAGTGTGTCGATCTACCTTTAAGTTTATAGATGCTTACAGGGTAAAACTGGTTTAATGAATTAGTATGTAAAAATAAAAAAAAATTGTAGCCATGCAGTAAGCGTTTGTGTGTGTATGTGTGTGTGTATGTGTATGTGTGTGTGAGGGTGTGTGTGTGTGTTTGTTAGTAGTATATTTGGGCGTGTGTATGCGAGTGCGTGTGTTTGTGCATTTAGGTATTTTGGGAGATTTAAGGTGAAATTTATGCGATGAATGTAAGCAAGGATTCTGTTTTTGAATAATCCTGTTGAAGAAGCCAGTTTGTTAATTTCGATTTAAGTTCATTCTTATTAAGGTCTATTATGTTTAGTATTTTATGAATTTTTTTGTAGATGTATGTACTTAGTATATAATACTGGTGTTTAGCTTCACTTAACATTAAGTGTTTGTTTCATGTCAATCGGTTCATAAATAAAACAGTTATGCCGATTTAAAGAATCGCGTCGAACATTTGTTAAACTATCTATATCTTTCTTTTCTTTCTCTGTTCAGTAGCGTTAACTGAAACTTTACTAAACTTCATAATCTTAAAATAAAAATGTCTGCCCCAAGTAACTATTCCACGCGGACAAAGTCGTGGCAAAAGCTAGTGCACAATACAATACAAATACATGCGTTAAAAGACTGCTTCGTTTTAGTCGAAATTTTGGTCGCAAGAGCTCCTACTGAGTATGAGATCCTGGTATCAAACGATTCCGTATCAGGCAGTGTTATTGAGACTTGTTCCCGGATGATGGCAATAGACTCACCCCTTATTACATGAGACTGAAAACGTAATTAGCAAAATTTAAATGTACTTAAGGTGGGTACAAATTTGCCTAACCCTTCAGTAAATATTGGCGTGATGTTGAGGTTAGAGATCATTTATTCTCATAAGAATTACAATTCACTTACATGAGAATATTAAACTAAACATATCACAAAATAAACTAAATGTTGGACGTATTACAAAAACTGGGCATCGATTATAATGTTTTGAGGGTAGGTTACAAATAATCTTAACAAGTGTTAGTTCTATACACGGGCTCAACTGTCAGAGTACGTAAACAAGTTTCCGTAAAACACAGATCAGCGTGTTAATCAATGTTATGTTTTCTTTCCCTGAAATACTAACCCAAAAGGAGGGTATTTATTTAATATACATCTTTGTACCTAGCCTAAACGGCAAAACGGGTTTGAGGGTGGTTGATATGCGACTTTTTTTAACTTTTTGTCGTTTTCTGCGGTTGTATTTTTTAGCTTAGCAGAGCAAACTTTTTCTGCTTTTTAATTACTTTTTTTTCTAAATAAATTAACATGTTTTTGTTTTGCGTGGTGAATAAACAAAATTTATATCAATCCATGTCTGTAACATTCTAGATTTTTCCAGCGTGCACCTGGAATTGAAAAAAGATTGGAGATGCCATTGTTCCAGCAATTACAATTACCGCATATTGGTGTCCTTAAAATTAGAGTCACATACTGATTATCAAGATAACATACAAGGCAAGCTTTGTCAAGCTTAATGTCAGAGATTATGGGGACAACACACGCTAGTGAAGTTGAGCGAGAAAAACGAACACACGTTTCACACCCGCGTGAACCAATGTTTAGTCGAAAAAACAACCTTACACATTATTCTTTGACTTTAAAATGAAAAATCCTATCCTTAATTTATAGATACTCAAATAGGCTCTAAGCAGGTGGTTGTCGTTTTTTTGTCAGCGTTACACATGAACATGAATTAACACTACGTATACAAACTTAATTTCACATATCAAATTATTAAGGAAGCGATCTCGTATACAACAAACTGTTTAGACGTCTCCATCGAACACATTATCGCTTTCCATCAGGTAAAATGAAGGTCAAACGCGAACCCATCAATATCAAAAAAGAAAGTCGTATTATCTGCCACTTCAGGACCAAAAATTACAACAAAACAAAGCAATTTTCTCAATAACATAGGTCCACATTCTGAGACTAATGCCCGGGTTGAACCTCAATACTTCTACAAGGTGACCCCTGGAATATTGATTGAATTAAAACACTGCACGCATCGTTACCCCCAGGCCTCTGTATACTCTTATTTATATTAGTGAGCGATATATTAATTATTTATAGCTAAGTTTGGACCGGCGGCTTCACTCAATTTAGGCGTGGGGCACGCGGGTAAGTTGTGTGCGTATAAGTGTTGCGTATATTTGTTCTACAAATTAAGGAGCTCGATTGTTTGAACTAATAAAAACCGGTTAATTGTGAGTCGAACGAATACGAAGGGTTCCGTACCATTAGGTGACATTGCTGCTTAGGAAATTTCATGATTCGAGGGCAATGCCAAGTGCTCCATAGGTGTTGCGAGTATAAAAAATGTGACATTTCGAACACAGGTGTGTGAGTCTGACTAGCACTTGTACAGTTTTTATTCTATTTTTTTATTATAGCGGCAACACAAATACTCACTATGTTAAAATTTCAACTACCTATAACGGTTCATGAGATGCAGCCCGCTGACAAACCGACAGACGAATGATTAAACGGACAGCTGAGCCTTAGTAATAGTGCTCCATTGGTTAACCTTCGGGTCAGGGACCCTAAAAACCAATCAGTTTTGTTGTGAATATCAAATATTTTTATAAGGACAAACGAAATAAATCTAGACCATGACATAAATCGAACAGTACAAATAACACAGAAAAATAATAACACCGTTCCTTAGTAATCAGAAACAGTAAATTTTCTAGACATGAATTAGGAAGAAAGTTGGCAAACTTTGTACCTATGTAGGTAGGTACTCGTATATGAACGTAAGTAGTTTGTACTTAAGGCAGCATCTGTTACTCTTCAGAGCTCAAGACAACTTCCAGATAACAGCATTTAGGAAACGTTTAACGTTCCAAAAAGAAGGTTAAGCAACACTTGCCGAGGTCGGTTTTACGATGGGTGACCGTCTACTACTTACCGATACTTCTTCGTGCGTTCAGCCGTTGGTCCCGGCTGTTATTTATAGATCTGTGGCAATCGTTGAGGTGATGGAAGCTCGTAAATCTGATACCAGTCTTGCCAAGGGGTCTGGTGATTCCCAATCACTTGGAGGTCAGATAGGCAGCCTTTTCATGTAAAATACTGGTATTCTCAGGTGCATCATCAGGTGGAAAGGCTCCGCAGATTGAGGTGGGAAAGTAACCCCTCAATAAAACGACACATTTTCTAAACAAAACAAATAAATAAAATAGAAGTGTCTGTTTGATGTAATATCAAAATAACAGCTTTTTTCTAAATGCATATCGGTCTATTTGTTCATGCTAATATCCGAAACAGCTGAACAAATTTCGACGGGAGTTTCACGGGCATATAGTTGATGTTATATCTTAGGCTGCTTTTCTCTCTTTTTAGGGACCCTATTACCAAGACTCCGCCGTCCATCCGTCTGTCTGTCTGTCCGTCTGTCACCAGGCTGTATCTCATGAACTGTGATAGTTAGACAATTGTAATTTTCACAGATGATGTATTTTTGTTGCCGTTATAACAACAAATACTAAAAAACAGAATCAAATAAATATTTAAGGGAGGGAGGGGGAGAGGGATACAACAGACATTGTATGACAGAAAATTTCGCTGTTTTTTTAGATAATGGTACGGAACCCTTCGTGCGCGAGTCCGATTCGCACGTGGCCGGTTTTTCATAAAGGGTTTTCCGTGAAAAAAAAATAACATCCCATGTAAATCTTTTCACGCGGGCGAAACCGCGGGCTTCAGCTTATAATGAAAATTAATAAAGAATTTCTTTGCTGAATGACAAGTCACAGACATTGCACTTTAGATTAACACCCACGTTTGAAGGACGTCTGACACCAACCAGACGGGGCACAAATATTTGGATTAGTGTCCAAATATTGACAGATCTGAAACGCCTTTGATATAATCTATTTATGCTTATACCTATATAGATACTGATATGTTAATCTTGTTAAAACGAATGGTATTTTTATATTATTTTTTCTAATTGGTCACATCGATAAATACAAGCCATAGTCCACTGGATGTTTGCATTAGGGAATTTTTGAAACAGCCAATGGCCTATTTAATGTAAAGTTAACTAACTACATTATTCAATCCGACAATTTTTGGCGTTATTCTTTATTAGGGTTCCGTACCCAAAGGGTAACAAACTGAACCTTATTACTAAGCCTCCGCTGTCCGTCTGGCCATCCGTCCATCCGCCCGTCTGTCAGTGGGCTGTATCTCAAGAACCGTAATAGGTAGACAGTTGAAATTTTCACAGAGTATGTATTTCTATAGACATTAACAAATAATAAAAATTAAATAAAAACAAAATTTAAAGGTTTTTCGGTACCGAACCCTTCGTGTGAGAGTTAAACTCGCCCTTGAACAGTTTTTAAATGACATCTGTTGTTAAAATTTGACAATATGTTTGTGTGTGATATTTTTTTTTATTATTGAAATTTCTTGTATTTTCAAATTATTGTATTTTAGGAGCGTTCATATTTGTATCGTAGGCGCAAACTGTCAAACACATCACTTCTAATTTCCTTACACTTTGATATTTCGTTACCGCGATTTGTATTTGAGCGTTTTTAAGTAGGTACGAGAAGGCCTTCTGAAGGAAAGAAAGAAAGAAAGAAAGAATAATATTTATTTAGCACTTACATGAAAGTGCTAAATAAATATTATTCTTTAAGGCTAGATTTGTACCCAGGTTAAGTCAAGTTGGGCAAGTTGTCCCCCGATCGCTTAGCTCGCTCCGTTTAATATGTCCATGTAATAATTAAAATGCCAAAATGAGCAGATATCTGCATAAATTCGCTCGTGATTTTACCTATGTATTGTGACGTTTTCACAACATTCAGCTCAAACCATTCAGCACATCACTAACAATTTTTTAGTTACTTTGATGCATTTGAACCGTCTCACAATATTAGATTGTTGCATTTATATGCAGACGGCCTTCAAAAGTTGTGACGAAATTAAATGTCACAATTGTAAAACGAAGTTGTATTGTGTTTTGATGGCGTATTTACTTGTGAAGATAAACAAGTAAATGAAATAACTTGATGTGATTGATTTAACTTATAAACATTTTCAAACTTAGTTAATACGAGTACTTAAATCTTGCTTTTATATCATATAAATTGTGTAATGACGTCATAAGTTTATAGTAAAAGTTATTTTTTCTTTTTAGTGCATTTCAAAAAAACCTTGTTTTTTTAAAGGATTTTTACTTTTAATTTTTAACTATTCTGTCACTAGTATCACAATATTTCTACTGCACCATTCCCAGCAATAAAATTTCAATCCTGCACGTAATTAATAACATTTAATTAATTTAACCTGACCAGCCCATGACACACATGCATAACTAATTAATATTATAAACACATTGACCTAAATGCGACAAGCTCATTAGGCAAAAACCTGCATTTACAGGTACCAGGGTGGCATGACATCAAGGTAGTTTACTGCGTGGCCTGACTAATTTGTAGTGAAACTATGTGCATTTGCACCTAGGCTAGGAAAATTGTGCTTTTCAAAGTTATTTACTAACTGCCTCGTTGGTCTAGTGGGTACCAGCTCGATTGAGTAAAATGTTTAGTTCATTAGTTGCTTGCATTAGTGGCCCCGTTACCATATAAGCTTAATCAACCCATAATCTTCACAATACTGGGGTACAGGCCCTCTCTCCAACTTTCAATATTGTTGCTGAACACGTGTTTGAACACAATCTCACCTGATGGAATCAAAGATGGAGCACGCTTGCATAGAAGTAACCTATTCACTCGACTTGAAGACCCCCGTGAGAGGAAGTGGGCCACAATCCACCATGCGGGCCCAGTACGGGTTGGTACCCCTGATGCCCGCATGGTGGATTGAGATATCAAATATCTTCAAAAAAACTCCCTTTAAACATGGTACCTTGAAAACGAAAATTGAATATACTTATTAATAAACTTACCTAACGTATTCTGACGGCCAGCTACATATATTATAAGACGTGACGTCAGATAGAGACGATTGGCATTGATTGCCTTATTGCAGTCTAAGCCAGTCATCTTAAACATAGATTGCATTCTCTCTGAGCCCGTCGTCTAAGATCTGAAACAAACTTTGCGTTCAAGTCACGTTCAAAATACTTATTCTGTAGGTATAGCCCAGTACCTACTATCCAAGTCACAAAACATATTTTAACATAATCTCACGCCTGTCCCCGAAGGATTAGACAGGGGTGTAAACCTTCAGATTCTACCGATAATACTAGACGGATAACCCTAATAACACTTTGTCGGACCTAAGAGTCAATGCCAGGGAATCAGGTTAAAACGTAGCGCTTGCAAACAACAAAGCAGTAGACGCAATTCAAGTAATATAAATAGTCGTTTTACAGTTCCTACATGAAGGTTATAATTTGCATTATTTGTACTTTGACAGCAAAAAATTACATTTCCAAGCACTTCATAAATCTACCACAGTTATGGTTAAGTTTAATAATTAGTACACACCCATTTGTACCAGGAGCAAAGAACACGAAAGGGGTTGTCTAGGTAGTGCAGCATACTAATTTGTAGGAGCACTGCCACCTAGTATTTTGTACGTAATAATAAACATGTTGTATATTTTCTATTCGTTAGCAGGTTTCACATTTCCTAAGAGCCAAAATGCATTGAAACACATGGTTTAATAAAACAAGGAAACATAATAATCCCGGATCAAATGGGCGTGGGAAAACATGTGTATTCAATTAATTGAAAAATTTTGGTCGAATAATTATTTGATTACATATTCCCAGCACAATACGCGCAATCATGATTGAAAATAGTAATTAATTAACCGCGCTTTTGGTATCTCACACAGGATTTTTTTAATTCAGATGCATTTTAAAAATAAAAAAATTGTAACAATGTACCAGGATATCATGAACGCGCAACACACTATGTAATCTCGATCTCTCACATGTCCCTTCCAAAACGACAAATAAAGATTCACTAGATAAAGTCACTCAAATGACGTTACGGTGTCCAAACTGACAGTTAAAAAGGATCCAGTCAGAATGGGTCTCCTTTGTGGTCTTCAACAAACAGACTGACTGGGGAATCATGCGTCTATTTCACGGTGGAATATTTTAAACCCCGTTGTAAAACCGTATGCCTCGGGCTGGCATTATGGAGTTACACTGCCAAAATGATGTAAACCCTGCAATGGAAATCATAGAGTTGGAAATCCAATGTGTGTTGTGTTTGAATAAACGAATTATTATGTGTAGGAGTATAACACATTCGATATGTTTTGTGGACAATGTTATGATATTTTCTTTGTGCTTGGATTTTAAGGTAAGCTTGATCCGAGGAAGAAATGTATTGTAGCGTTTGGACGTATTATATCCAGGTACTCACAAAGATAGGAAAAGGTTCAGCGATTACGGTTTTCTTTTTGTAACAATGAAAAAATATAAGCTTGAAGAAATAACGATGGCCGGCTGGCGTCAGCTGGAAATAAATCTTAAATAGATAAGGATATAGCAAAGTGGATCAGGAAAATGTCAAAAGTATTTTGGGATGCACTGATCAAGCATACTGGTCAACTCAGGATGGATGAAATGGCGACAGGTCACTGGAACAACTTGCAACCCACGGATGCTTCTCAAGTTAAAGGACAAAATCTATAAGTTCTTGATAAGACCTGTCGTACTGTATGGATCAGAATGTTGGGCTGTGAAAAAGACGGATGAGAAAAGATTGCATGTAGCGGAGATGAGAATGTTGAGATGGATGTGTGGAGTATCGAGAATGGATAAAGTGAGGAATGAGTACATTAGAGGTAGTTTAAAAGTGGCGCCAGTTACGGAAAAGTTGAAAAGGTATAGTCATGTGAAGAGGAGGAATGAAACGCATGTAACTAACAGAGTTATGAATATATATGTGGATGCATGGACCGGGAGAGGAAGGCCAAAGAAAAGATGGATGGATTGTGTTAGGAGTGATATAAAAGAAAAGGCAGTTAGTGATAGCGTGACGGCTGACAGGACAGAATGGAAGAAAAAAACGTATTGCGCCGACCCCAAGTAACATGAGATAATGGCAGGAAGGTAATGACTGATCAAGAATACTGCTGGTCACTGAATGAAAATATTATAATGGTGTGTCCACATCAAATTTGCAGCGAACAAGTAAAAATTCGAACAACATTCATCCAAAAGGAGAATGCTCGTTGCAACATCTTCTTTGTAATGAAACGAACCGGCTTGTTCATCGAACGCATAAAACTTTGCGAATAATGTCGTTGTGAACCTAACCTGTATTGAATAATTTGACCTTGAAATTAAAGGTAGATTTAAAATGAACGACAAGCATGATAGATCAGCCGATCTTAATTAACCTTTTGAACGCTACTGTCACGTATAGGTGACAAGCAAGCCCTGTACGCCAGACGTCAATTTGTGGCTTGGCGTCGGGGGCACGCCGATGCTTTATGCTCTGGCGTTCAAAAGGTTAAATGCACTGAAGGGAGCTGTGGCATTAGAGACGTTATTCTCATATCTTAAAAAATGTTCGTATTTGCATCTCAGTCGCAATCTGTCAAAAAACCTCTAAATTCCTTCATTTAGACAAGTGTTTGACGTTTGTGGTCGCTACGATTATATCAGACTTGAATTATTTATGTGTTTGCAGTTTTATAGGTGCAAGAATTGAGCTTGAACCTTCAGCTCGAATGACAGCTCACTTCAACTAAGTTTTCTCAGTGACAATTTAGAGAATAGACCAGCTCCTAGTTATCTTGACATCGGTAGAAGCCAAAGTAAAAATACTCCATCATACTGGCTTTAATTAGAATTTCTTCGACCTTGACATTTAAATATGGAAAAACCCATGTCAAAAGGTTCTGACTTCAGGAACAATTAAAGCCTCCTTTAATATTTAACAAGAGCTGAAAATTACATGGATTGCTAAACAAACGCAATCTTTTTTGAGCGATGAAAGGAATAAATGAGGTATTTTTGTATTGTTACGTTACGAGTTTAAAGGAATTATTAATATTTTTATCTTCTCTTACCGTTGGTTCCTGTTTTTTTTTTGTGTTCAGAGCAAAGCATCAAATGCAGTGTTAGATACTTGATTTGATTAGGAAATTCCAAAAAAATCTGAATCTACTGATCATACTAATAACTACCTTCCCCCCCTACTTTTAGCTTTCCCCTTTCCTTCCTTGAACTAAGTTCTACAACAATCATTCGCCATTGAATTCTGAAGTGATTTCCACTGACTAATTGTGTAAATGAACTCACTAATGTTATATATATGTATATTCTATATTCTGCTGCACAGGCGTCGCCGATATACGCAGACAAACAATAGGGACACCGAATTCACTCACAGACATCCTGTACTCTTGGAGGACTTATCTGCTTCTGGAGGGAGGTTGGCTGGTTGGAATGACGGCCGCCATGGCCCACGCACTTTTTTTTTGGTGTTGGGGGGAAATCCTCATGGAAATCCTCCACCCTGGGGCGGATGGAGGGGTCTGTCAGACTCTTACTGACTAAAACTACCTCGGTGTTCCATCTCCCACCTACGCCGGGGATCGCGGGAACGTATGCGACTTCGGTCCAACATCAGGACTAAGTGCGGAAACCATACCCAAATAGATAGATACAATATTCTGTGAATATGTCAAGCGTCTACCTGTTGCCGTTATCCATCTCGAACAAAAACGAACAAAAAATCGCGTTTGTTGTATGGGAGCCCCCTTAAATATTTATTTTATTCTGTTTTTTAGTATTTCTTGTTATAGCGGCTACAGAAATACATCATCTGTGAAAATTTCAACTGTCTAACTATCACGGTTCATGAGATTTGGTGAGAGACGAACAGCCAGACAGAAGGACGGACAGTGGAGTCTTCGTAATAGAAAAAAAAATTACGCCTACTTATAAGTATCTTCCTTAGATACCTAGGTAGATTATGTCCGAAAGCAGTAGTGACTAATAAGGACAAGGGTTTCTATGATAATAACACCTATATTGACTCACACAATAAAATATCCAATTACAATCCGTGTTAATATCTCAAATTAACAACGGATAAACAAATAACATCACGCTAATTAATACTAACGAGGTAAACAGAGGCGCAATTAGTTGAATACAATCAAGGTAGGAACACGTTTGGAATTAATACGACTGGATCATCGGTTTAGTTGGTGTTAGTGAAGATGTTGAGTGTGGGCTAACTGGTTCCAATAGTTTTTTTTTAAAGCTCGCGTTTACCACTATCTCACCTGATGGTAAGCGATGATGTGGTCAACGATGGAGTACGCTTGCCTAGAAGTATCCTTACCTTAAAGTTCCCTTGTTTGTAGCTATCAGGAAACTCAGACTCCGGCAAATAATTCCACTTCTTAGCTCCTTAATACTGTAGCGGCATCAATGCCACCACATGAAAAACTAAGAAACGAAATTTGTATGGCAACAAAAAAGAACCGCAACGCCATCTATCCTGTCAGCGATGAATTACCAACGAAATCCTGCATCACGCAACCAAAGTTCTTTTTGCGATTTGAACATCTACACAACAGTCCGAATATCAGTCATAATATCTATGGGGTCCACTAGACACAACAACCGGGTCGGAGGATCCTCCCTTTTCCATGGAGGTGTGCGGGACTTTACTCTCTGTACCGCATACTTCTATAATACTAGTACTTGGAAGGATAGATAGAATTGATTGAGGTTTGAGAATGTGGCTGACCACATCCAGTAGATACCTAGTCTTCAGGCTGAAGATGATGATGGGACGGGCTTCGTGGCTAAGTAATAAAGCCGCACGGTTGGATCTTCAAGGTTAAGCAATCTGACCTTCAAAACCAAGTAACTGGGTGCCACGATAGGTACTTCTTGACAAAACTGGTGTCAGATGTGGTGATCTACTTGCTGCTGGCTACATCATCGACTTTCAAAAATATACGAATGACAGCCGGGACCGGACGCTAAACGTGCTTACCGAGGTACGGAAGAGTTTCGATATGGCATGGTCACCCACCCATCCACAGACCGACCTCGGCGAGGGTTGCTTAACCTTTGATATCTAGCTCAATTAAGCTGTATATAACATTTAGAAAGTGCCATCATGTTACATTCACCAAAAAACTTACGCTTATTCTCAGATCTATCGCTCAACATGACATCTCATCTATTTGCCTGCAATATCCCAAAGATACGGTACAATAAATATATTGCAGAACTCTTGAGATAAACCCTAACCCGACCCCTGTATCGTCGGCATATAACAATAAAAACAAAAGCAATCGAAGGGAACCTTTTCACGCAATCCTACAAATCCTAGGTCGATGTCATGAAGTACTAGGAATAAACTTTAGTGCCCACGTTCAGTCGTAAGTCTGGGTTGGATTCGAATCGATATTCTTATATTTTAGAGACAGCTCGCATTGCTAAAATGTGATTTATTTTTCAGATGCCATGGAAATTCATTCTTGTGACTGTAAAAACGTCTAAAATTCGATTAAAGTGTCATTCAAGGCTCAGATTTCTTCAAAACAAATTTTGTATCCAATCTCCCAAGAGAATAGATATTTTTTTAAGTTTCTCAATTTTTTGTGCTGTCACGTCAACTAGAAGATCTTTTCCGTAAAGGTGCTTCCTCACCTTGAGCATTCGCCTATAATGTAACATTACGGAGTCAAACATTACATCAGTGAGAGAGGACAACCGAGCATTACAGTGCGCAACCTGTTATGTTACAGATTCCAGCATTACATTGGTGAGGGAAAAGACCTTGCATTGCAGGGCGCAACTTGATGTTACAATGTGTAGTAAAATCGATTCTAAAATGATACATTACAGGCGAATGCTCGTCAAGTCAGGGAGGCAGTACTGTAATCTAATGCTCAAAATCGAATCTGAAATGTTCCATTACAGGCGAACGCTCCAGATAAGGGGAGCACCTTTAGGCATAAGCTTGTTTTAAACTGCCTTACCTAATGAAAATGAAACTCGTTTACCTAGATTTTTACTTAAATCAACTAAGCTTAAAGGACCCGTCTGCTTACCCCACTAAACACACAGAACCTACATTATAATTTAACCAAAAATAATGCTGATCCTTGTGAACAAACAAGGCCGAAGTATATTTTAATTATCTCGCCGTAACGGTGGGCAGTACCAGGATAACATAAATACGAAGGGACAGGTTAGAGGCCGTAGACACGCCATTACGCAATCATGTTGCGGTTTGCGGATGATTTGAGAAGACACGAGGCAGTGTGTTTTTTGGAAGCTATTATAAATTAGGATAAAGGATTTTTTGGGTTATTTGTGTGGGGTTATTTGGGTTAAAATTAGGTAGCTTTTGTATCCCAGGATTACTAAGTTTTCCGAGAGAGAGATATGTACAATTATTGTATCAATGTTATTACCATTTTAAAATATCCAATTCTTAGATACGATATTATATAACAATACTTTAACTTTATGATTAAATATTGTTAAGGCTGCCTTTAGGCAATTTCACATATAAAAGCGTCTTATGGAGAAATTAAAGGATCCATTCTAGCTAGTAGGTTCCCATAGATGCTGTAGATAGCACACCACTAAATAGTCTGTAAAGTCCAACTCACATATTATCATCATCATCATCATATCAGTCGAAAGACGTCCACTGCTGGATATAGACCTCCCTCAAAGGCAGGGGGGGGGCCATAATCGCCACGCTTGGCAGAGGGGTTGGCGATCGCAGTGTAGCGGTTGCAATGTACAGTGAATGCTGCCGCTCATTCTCTTGTGAGTCCTTTAGTCGCCTCTTACGACACCCAAGGGAAGAGATGGGATGGTGCTATTTTTTTACGTCCGACACCATAAAGCCACCATATATCATCACGCTTTTATTCCTCAAAAGTTACAGCCACAACACCTAAAAGCTGTCGACTAATGTCAATAGTAAGTAATCAAAATTATGTGTGATGCCATTTGTACATAATTTCTACGACTAAACTTGTAGATAGATTACAAACCACCTCCTTTAAACTTGGCAGAGTAACACAATACAAACTTATAAGCGAACATAAACTGTCATACCCGGCCACTTCCTCCTCATCCCAAACTTGTCTTAATGTACATCTTGTGAGGATTGTTTGAAGGAGGTACAGTCGAATCAACAGTTAGGTGTAATGGCAAAATATTTTTCATACCACTTCACAGTCATTATCCATTTTTATTGTCAACGAGATGTCTAATTTCATGCCTCAGATACACTAAGACGTTCACTACACGCTTAATTCATTCTTTAAACCAGAATCACGAATGATTGGTAGGTTAATAGCTTGATAAGTTAACAATATTTTGAGTGGATGTAACTTTTTTCTTTTAATATTGATAGGTTAGTACTTGACCACAATATGACACAATAGAAAACGAGGATGTGTTTGATGCGAATGTTGGTGGCATTTTTTTTTTAAACGTTGCCCCACTCTAGGAATTTCTCCTGTATCGTGGGTGCGTTTCCAAACATATAAATTCACATACACAAACAGCCAGACCCGGAACAACTATCTGTAGGCCATACAAATATTTGTTCCGTGCGGAGATCGAACGCAGGACACGCAGCGCAGCAGTCAATCGCTCAACTACTGCACCAACCGTGTCGTTATTGAGTCTGACCTCATGCGGCGTCAACTTCGGTGGTGTGGACATGTGTCACGGATGACGGAGCAGCGAGTGACGAAGCGCGTCTTTTATTGTGATCTTGAAGAGGCCAAGCACGAGCATGGCGAACAGCTCCTCAGGTATAAAGATGTGCTAAAGCGTCACTTTGTCAGGTGCGACTTAGTGCCGTCTCGGTGGGAGTAGCAAGTCGCTCTAGACTTGAGTGGAGGGCTTTGGTTTTAAAAAAAGTTCATGATTTTGAATAACAGCGGCGCCTTGAGCTTGATGCCCAGCGTGACCAATTGAAAGCCCCACCACCTGTGGCAATTAACTATAATCACATAGATGGCGTGCTCACGTGCCCGCAATGTGCGAGGATCTTCACAAAGACGATTGGTTACATGAGCCACATGCAAGCTCACGAACGACAACTACAGCGAAGCTCAAGCAATCACCATGACCAAAATCGAATCGAATCGGAATCAGTCGGAGTTGCTATCAGGTAACACAGGCTCCAGCAGGATTTCAATCCTCAGATGTACACACAGTGAAAGTATTTCTTACTTAGCTGCCTGTACACTAATCCCTTCGTGCGACTGTACATTATAGTCCTACGCATACGGGGGAATCTTCCCACTCACGCAAGTAGAATACTAATCAGACTACACAGTTCAGCATTTGTCTTAACACTGATAACATCTCTGACTTCGGAAATCTGGTTTCTAAGATATCGTGGAGGGTTCCTGGTAGAAGTTATAGTTCATTAATATTAATAGCAGTTTGAAGGAATCATGATCAGCATGTTAATGTTAATTTGTTACCGAGGCCTGAAAGTGATCAGTTTTATGGTTAAAACCCAAATGCTTAATTTTTTTATGCTTAAAAAACATGTCAAAAGTCAAAAACCCTGTAGGTTAGTGTTTGAAGGATTTCCCTGCAAACTGATGCTTATTGATAAAATTCTCCAGACCTGCGGCAACTACACGTAATTTGCGTAGTTTCGTTTTTGAGCGTAATGCCTTAAATGGAAACCCAGTAGTGCTATCCAGTGTTCTATATGGTGTCAGACGTAAAAGAATAGCACACATCACTTCCCGTGGGTGTCGTAAGAAGCGACTAAAGGACTCACCACAGAATGGGCAGCAGCATTCTCTGCCAATTTAACTGTACAATTCTCGGAATGTAATCGATCATCATCATCATTATATCAGCCGAAAGACGTCCACTGCTGGACATAGGCCTCCCCCAAGGGGGGGGGGATGCCATAATCGCCATGCTTGGTAGACGGGTTGGCGATCGCAGTGTAGCTGATGCAATTCACAGAGAATGTTGCTGCCCATTCTCTGAATCCCTTAGTCGCCTCCATCTATGATCGCCTCTTACGACATCCATGGGAAGTGATGGGATGGTGCTATTCTTTTACGTCCGAAACCATACAGAACGAGAATGTAACCCAAAGAAAACCGCAAGTAGACGACGCAAAAATAGACTACCCGCTTGCATTAAACGATCATCTACGACACCCACTCATTTTCTAAGAATACTCGTAGTGTTCGAATACACTCTTTGGTCTTTAGTCATGGGAAGTTGAACACAACACAGGCTATTTTTCCCTTTCTGAGAATCCGAGATAATCTAAATCAAACGGACAAAACACCAACAACAGTCATTCATAAAATTCTATCCACCTACACACAAAAATTAAACAATCGCTTCCAAATAAACTTGATGTAAACTATTGATTTTAATACAAAATTGTATAATCATCCGCCTACAGTAATTGGAAAACAACGGATAACCGAACCACCCCGGGCCGCGAACATTCGTGAGAGTAATAGACACTTGTCTTGTCTGATAATAAAATGGACGGGAAATTGCGTCTTTTGGCCCTTTCATTCAGGTAGATCAAGCAAACAGGTTGTTTATTTTGTAAATGTAACAGGGTAAAATTGATTATTGACTTTTTTTTGACTTTTGACTTTTGACCTCCCGCTCTGGGCGTAGCGGAAGGGAGTGTCAGACTCTTACTAACTAATACCCATCAGTGTTCCTCCTAATGCCCTTTGCGTTTCAGGGCCGCGGTGACTCTTTCGAACAGATTCCGCAACAGGAGTTTAAATACCTTTTCCTACATTTTCGGTAACTTCATATTAAAATAGATGAAGCCAGTTATAAACTTCTAGATTTATTTTAAAACAGTTTGTATATCATTAGTCGTCCTACTTTGATGAAGCAATGCCATCAAGATACCGTTGTGAAAAAGAGATGGTGCTATGCGTCTTGTACACCACCGTCTCCCTTCCACACCGGTACCTATCATGATAGTTTTTAGACATCATTTAGGAGGGCTCCTGAACTTACCAATCTGTGAGTCCCAACTCAATTAAGAACGCAGTAAAAAGGTCTGAAGATGCATGCTCGATCTTTGAGACCATTTTTTTTTAAACTTTGCCCCACACTAGGAATTTCTCCTGTATCGTAGGTGCGTTTACAAACATACAAATTCACATACACAGACGGCCAGACCCGGAACGAGTATCTGTAGGCAAAAAAACATTGGTTCCGTGCGGTAATCGAACCCGCGGCACTCATCGCAGCAGCCAATCGATCAACCACCGCGCCAACCGTGCCGTCAAATGTCAAACAATGCCATAGAAACGTATCATAAACTTAAATAACCCCCGTTACACCATTATAACTCCATTAGTATAACTATTAGACCAATGATTCGAAAAAATACGGATAACATGATACCAAATTGGATTGGTCGGTGAATGTAGTACGTCATGCAGAGCTAATTATCGGGAAATAGCCAAACAAATGCTATTGATAGTAAATATTATTGCTTCGAGTGTATGGGCTCCTGGTAGTAACAAGCCAATGAGTTGTTATTAGGATTATTTTGGGTGGTTTAGTAGCTTTGTAGCGTGGTTGATTAAGTGGGTTTTGTTATTAATATAAATAATGTCAGATTGTGGTTTGTGTGTACCAATTAATTTTAATTAGCCTCTAGTTTTGTATTTTATTGCGAAACAAGCAGTGTGTGTATTTCCTATTAGTGAAAATTACGTATTCCCACACAAACCAAGTTGCTACTCAGCGGTTTAGGCTATGCGTCAGTGGTCAGTTAATTTTTCGTGTTGGTTTAGTAGTCGCAAACCGCAACTGAGGGGAAATACCCATGTGTTAAAGTTGCTCAATTCCCTGCTCAAGCAAAATTTCATTGGGTTATTCCATTACGAATATATTAGCCCGGAGTTAGGTGGTATGTGATCCCCCACGCCTAGGAAACGCCTGTAGGCCTTCGCCTGATCTCTCCTTGCCCGTGTCGGATTGGCGTCCCATCATACTATATACCTACATACTAGGGTAATCTCTGTTGTTCGGTTTCGGTTGGAAGGATTATATTAGGTACGTAAGAACTAAAGAAGATATATGCAGATTAATTGGCCAAAAACTCAATCACCGAGGCAACCAAAGACAATAAACATCAACGCGTCAACTTTTATCAAAGAGGTAGCAATAGATAACAAGCTCAATCTATCTAATGTCACCTCAGTTTCTTATACTCAACAATATTGGTAAGTCATTGACCTTAAGTTATAAACGAGCAAAACATATTGGAAAAGGTTCAACCATACTTAGAACCTTTCACGACCAATAAATGGAATCAAAATATTGACACGCTTTAGACAAACTTTGCTAATCTAATTCTACTTCTTATCTGACCTATTTACAATAGAACACTATATTAAAACTATGTAGATTTATGTTAATTTTACGTCCAAACTGTTGAGGATTTCAGGAGCCATCGGGAGTTGTTATGCGCTCTGAATTATAATTTGTATTCTGAACTTATGTTTTTAAAAACATTTTATTATGAATAGCTTCTTCCAGCGGCTTCACCCGTGAGAATCTCGAAAATTATCCCAACGGAACTTACTCCCTGGATCAAATATCCTATGACCTATTCCAGGATATCTTCTACCCACGTGCCAGGTTTCATCTGAATCTGTTTAGCCATTAAGAAGTGAAGTGGTAACAAACAGACAGACACAGTTAATTTCACATTTATGACATTAATGTGGATAGTATGGATAAAGCGACATCGTTGTTATCTCAATAAAGCTATACAAATATCTACACCATCTCATTCTACGTAAAACATTAAACCAACGTCACGTCTGCTTTCACCAAACTAGACTTAAATCAGTCTTGCTGCTGCTGAAAAAATCCAGAAAAACCTTTTGCACGACCTTGAAATCAAACCCATGAACTTATGCTCAACGGTGGTCTTTGAAACCATTAGACATTAGGTAATAATTTCCTTGCCATTGTCAGTGCCTAGAAATGTCAAAGGTTTGAAATAGCACGAAGGATGGATTATTGTAATGCTACAGTAAATTCCTCACAATTGTTAAATCTTGAATCCAGATAACGTCAATTTACCTCAGCCGAGACTACTTCCCATCTCGATTTCCTGAGGATGAAATATCTCTCCGTAACTAAATGTAAGACAAATTCCTATTTCAATACTCAGTCACGCGTAAGTAAAGGATAAACCCATCCACCTTTTATCGACCACTTAATCCCAATACGGTATAATAACCGGAGATTATCTGATCTCCTAGACTCTCTAACTCCCTGGTACAACGAGCTGACGAGGCTAAATACTTTCCAAATGAATGATTTTAATAATACGTGTTTTCATGAACGAAGTTTAATTTGCGAACTTTGTGATAAGGGTTTCCATGTGGCTAGCCTAAAGTCGGATTAAATTAAAGATATCTGACCTCTGATTGGTTGACACGCTCCTACTAGGATTAGTGGCCGTTTGATTAGATTCTGCGTCGATGTCGAAGAAGAAAAAAATGTTTTTTTTTAAAGTGACACTTGTTCAACAGCTAAATTGGGAAACAGAAGGCCTCGTTGAACTGACAGCGATAAAATATTGTCAAAACGTCCAAAATGCATGGCATTGACAAGTTCTACCAAAATGGAACTTGATCAACAAGCTCTTTCATTTTCAACAAAGAAAAGCAAACTTTAATTAAGAATGTAGCTATTGTAACATTTGCATATTTACAATATTCTAAATATGGCTTAGAGTTAAAACAACATTTACTAATTTTGTATGTGAAGGATACTTTAAATTAAATTCACGTTAGCATAAAACTTCTTCATCCATATTGGCTTGCAAGAACTAAAATGAATATAGTTTTACTTGTACAAAGTAACTAATTAAAATTTTGTTTAGAAACTCTACTGTGAATTATTTATATTTTAATTTTCATGATGAACTCAAAGAGCTCATGCAATAAAAAAACTTTTAAATATTATTTATTTTTATTTATTAAAATTGTTTGGGTGCTGAGATAAAAGAAAAAGGTAACTAAGATGTAAAAAAAAAAACTTATAATATATTTTAATTCTTCTTATAAAAAACTGCAAAATTTGTATTCCCATTAGAACCAAATATAAACAATTTATTTGACTTCTACGATATAACGTAGATTCATGATCCTACAGAAACTACGCGAAAAAGCACTCAGCTTTATCACTCTAACTGTTTCGCCCATAACGTATTCTCTCACTACAATATTTCCTGAAAACTACCGCAATATACATCAAATTAAATATCCCAACGCGTTTGAATGTTGCAACATTTTGAAATATCTCCCTGACGCTATATCGAGCGGACGCGGCGCGCTCACGAATGATCGAGTTTCGAACTCCTAGTGTATTCTACACTCCTGGTACAGAAATTTTCTAGATTTCATTTTCTTCAAAAGAAATTCCAGTGAATGGAGTCACGTGTTGAAAACATTAGTTTATTTCGATTGATTAAAAACGAAAACTGCTTTCTGTTTGTGCGAAATGTATTTGGAAATTGGTTCTGCGTTTAGAATGCTTTTATTGAAATTGTATTGTATTGTTGTTGCGTCAGATTGCGTTTCAGATATTTTTGACGTTAGAAAATTTTTTCATGAAAATTCTTGAACTAGTTTTAGGTGGTTTCAAAATTAGAGCGGGTGAAATTGGATTGATAAAAAAAACCGTATTGCCTGAAATTGTTTGTATTAAACCCAACTCACTGTACTCCACAATTTTTCTTTTATTTATTCACAGACTCACGAGGATGGGGCCGTCATGTTTGCCTAGAAGTAAACCTATTCACTATTTTCTGAAAGATCCCCAGGTGTCAAAAAAACTTGACTCCGACAGGGAATGATTTTTCTAGCGTTAAGCTAAGATAAAGCATGTCCCTTTCTACTATAATTACACTAAACCAAGTTGTAACCACGATGTGGTGTATGCAATGTTCATGTCAGTAGAGACTGGTCATCCCTTAGTTGCCACTGGCTCATTTTAATATTTGATATCATACATTGTTTTTTCTTTCTTTATTTACATTGTTCTCATATATAGAAGCAACAAAGTTAATGTAACCAGGATTTCTGTAAACATAAAATGATTTAAAAGAGTGTCCGTGGAGTTTCTTGCACGTTCTTCTCCATAGAGATCAACGCTTTGGAACGTGCAAATAGCTTTATGTTTTTGACGGACTGACTTTGACAATTCAAAAGTACCTGATAATGGTTTATTTGAAATAAATGCTTTGACTTTGACATCATCATCACCATTTCAGCCGAAAGATGACCACTGCTGCCCAACTGCCCAAGTGTCGCCAAATCGACGGGTCCTGTGCGTCTTGCATCCAGCGGGTTGCCGCGGCCTTCACCAGGTCATCGGTTCATCTTGAAGAAGGCCTTCTAACGCTGTGTCTTTCGGAACGAAGTCGTCACTCCAGAACCTATCGGCCCCATCAACTATTCGATTCTTCGGGCTCTGTCGTTAACCATGTTACAATGCTGCGTTGCTGAAACGTAGTATTGCACGCACTTCCTATGTTCTTGACTTGACTAATGCAAAGCCTTACATTCCTCCTACAGCACGAAACATGACAAACAAAAAACGATTCAAGTAAACACAAAATCGTGTTCGCAGACAAAGTAAAGAAAGTTAAGTTGGCCCAACATTTGATTAGACCACAGAACACGGAATCGCTACGAAGAGTTCGGCCTAGAGGCGCCATTCGTTTCCACAAATTTTGACTGTCATTGTCATAGTTAGAAATGTCACGAGCCGTCAATTTCCATGAGCAGTCACTGAGACTCTTGGTTTGTATGGGAGATAGTGGTCTCTTGCAAAGTAGTACAGTCATTTAGTGTTCATTAAAGGTGTTACCAGAAATGTTTCCGGCATTGGAAAGGAAATCACTACATATTATAAAACAAAGTCCCCTGCCGCGTCTGACTGTCTGTTCGCGATAAATCCAAAAACTACTGAACGGATTTTCAAGCGGTTTTCGCCAATGGATGGGATTATTTATGAGAAAGGTTTAGGTGATAAAATTCCTCCCGAATTTTTTACGGGAATAGGAAAAATGGGATATGCGCGTATTTATAGAAGGACTAGCTGAGCCCCGCGTTATCAGATAAACCGCGTGAATGTCGAAAATTATCCAAAGGGAACACACTTCCGCAATAAAAAGTAGCCTATATTAATTCAGGGTGTCAGCTTCCTGCAAACCAAATGTTATCTAAAATGGTCCAGCCGTTTGCATACAAACATACACACACACACTCACAAACTTTCGCCTTTATAATATTAAACCCAAAAACAGTGCTTTACAAACACTGTTCTGGGTGCATGGTGGCGAAAACGGCTGAAATTCGAGGTGGCGTAAGTAAAAATTCAGAAAGTAAAGAAAGTATCTAAATTAATAATTTTCAAAAATCCCGGAAAACGTTCCAGCTAAAACTACCAAACGAGACTGGACTAGCGCCCGGGGGGCGCCTCTCTGCTCTATGTATTCTATGCCTATTTTTGTTGCATGTCACGGCAGGCATCGCGTGCTTCAGTTAAAATAATTTATTCGTTCGTTATGTGGGGTTTAAGTTAATTTATGACATTATATAAAGTTCGCACTTTACAATTTATTGTGACGCGTGTAGGTGTGTCGTTATCTGAAGGTTGGATTAAGGCTTTTGTTTATGGTTTTATTATTGTTGCGTTGCAGGCTAATTTTATAATTTGTGTATACCTTTGGCAATGTAACAATTATGTTATTACATAAACTCACGCGTTATAAGTTTTATTCATTTAACATTAAGTGAAATATGTATATTCTAACTGCTACTTATATAAACTAATATCATAAAGTGGTAAAATAGTTTGTTTACATTACGACTACATTTGAAAAGTACCGTCGTATAGAGATGGCCAAATCTCTGTATCAGGTTTAAATAAACGAGCAACACACTATATTACCTTCAGAATTCTATTTTTTGCAATTGTAATCTTATATTTGTCATTCCATTACTTATTTAATATATGTATATGTAACTCGGGCTGGTGGACTAAGCGCGTATTTTGCGAGCAGGTGGGACAAATGTGTCATTCGATCCACCCCAGCTCCCCAAGGAAGGCCAGCAACGCTTTGGTGTTACTAACTATCTCACAGAGGGTACTTGGGTTTCCGTAGTACTTGGCCCTGTAATCCGCGACTACCGGGCAGCTTAGTAGCAGATGTGCCGCTGTCTCGTCCTCCTCCATGCAGGCTCTGCAGAGTGGGCTGTCAGGGACTACTATGACATAGAGGTGTTTATTAAAAGACCCATTGCCAGTTGTGATGGCTGTGACTGTAAGCATACCATTACTTTAATCCAGATTATTAAAATATTTTTTAAATTATTTGTTTATTAACTACTATTTATCCAAAAAAATGCACGGATACCGTGAGTTAGCCCAAGGGGCAGTGACTTCCATGAGAATTTATACAAGTAAAAAAGACGAAACGCGGGCCCGGAAGTCTGGTATCAAAATAAAACATTTATTAACTCCATCCATTAACTCTACCCTAAATAAACCAACTAACCACGAAAATTCCCGGGAAATTCAATACAGCACATTAATAAGTCCCAATTCCGGTAAACAGTGTTCAGTTCACGTTGGCCTGATGTTTAATTCAGGGCTACTAAAAGTGTGGCCGATCGCCGCGGCTAGCCAGCCTTGCAGTGGCCATGGGCACTTTAATATTAAAATGGCGATCAAAAGTCAGACGAGTAGTGTTCCCTTTACCCTAACGGTAGCATGAATTAGTTAGTCGTAGATTATAGGAAATTGAAGTGGAAATACAAAACCTAAAAGTTTCAACGAGGCAGTTTAAATTGGAATTTAAACTGTCTTCAAAAATAGTTGCCATGTGAAATTATTATTTGTAAACACAAAATAAAATGTCGCCTATCATTTTCAACTTCTCTTGTTAGCCGTTATTTATTTATTTAGCTTTAATTACTCTCTGCACTTACAGTACGAACCAACACGTACAGAGAGTCATAATCTAAAAATTCAAAAGTTACACATATACAGAATAACAAATTATTTACCAATAATAAAAACCAATAATAATAATCAAATAATAATAATATGTCAATCATAAAAACATTTAAACACTAAAACAATCTTTGAATTTCTTTAGAATTAGACGCACAGTGGAGTGGAATATGTCCACATCCGGATGCTGAGCAACCTAAAAAACCAACCAACCACCTTATAAATAAATAACCTATCCTTCGCTTTACGAACCATGTTTTTTTTCTCCAGCAGCAGTGGAAAACAGGCACAATAAAACTTTTCCAGCCATCACAGAATTCTAGATTTTTTCACAATAATTACGCTTAATTTGCATACTTTGACATTATCGATGTATATCTGGCAAAACTGACCTTCAATTCATTTTATAAACTACTGAATATAATTATGTTTTCTTGAACTAATATAAAATCTTTCGAAGCTAAATAATTTCTTACTAACCACCCGTCAACGACTTTACACGCCCCGAATTAGCACCTTCAGCGGTTCTCAGAAACCATACTGTTGATCTTATCAGAGTAAATAAAGCGGTTTCTAATATAAAGTAGGTAATTTTAACGCGATCATGAACCTTAACAATTTTATGATTTTATTTGGTTTTATTATAACTCGTGTTTCAATGCCTACAGTGTACGGTACTAGTTGGTAATTATTTTAGGAGTTTATACACAATAATAAGCCGTTGGGTCCCGGCTGTCATTTGTAGATCTTTGGCAGTGTTTACGGATTGTCAGAAGCCAGAAAATCTGGTCACCAGTCCTGCCAAGAAATACCATGTTACCCAGTTAATGGGCTGTGGTCTGGTAGGCAGCCGCTCCACGTAAAGTACTGGTAATTAGCTGACACAAGAGCTAGGCAGATGATGATACACAATAATAGAAATTAAATATTTACAAGTCGTATAACGGTGTCATAGCAAAAGTGCCCAGCACACTGTTAGAGTTGAACTTAATGTATTCAATGTCAGAGAAAAATATCATCGTTATTAATATAGGGAATCCTCGTCTTCGTATTTAATTAATTAATATCATAAAGAGGTCTTATATTTTGTTTGTAAAAGGTTTTAAAAGTTTTTGTGTTGCCAAAGGAATTACCTTTTACAAATATTTATTTCCCGGAAGTACTGAATCTGAGTACGAACGTTCTTTCTCTGATAGAACGCTGCAATAATAGATTGAGATCCCAGAGCTAGCAGACCTTCCCTTATTTCCTCACTAACAAAATATTGTGTTGGTTTTTGTTTGTGACGTATGAAAGGTATTTCAGTAGTCAAGGAGGTAGTTTTACATCCTCCCAAACCCTGTCAGACTTTAGCTTTCGCTATTTGCACCTACTAAATAAACTAAGCCTGAATTTCAGCCTTGGAAATAGGATCTCACTCGAGGTGGCGCTGCACTGCTGCTGTCAATCCATATAATCAAGATGTCACGTGATCACGAAGTGAGCGGTCATTCCATCTTGATGATATGGATTGACAGCTCAACTCGTGATCACTTCACCCAAGCCTTCACTTCGACAAGTTTACAGAATCGACCGGCAGTTACCAACACACAGATGGATGGTAACACAAACAGCTAACATAATCCTTTAGTTATTTGTAACGACACGAAGGGCAGCGATGGAAGGGTTTACCGATAACAAACAATAAAACGTTTGCTACATTTAAATATCACTGTTGCTGTTATTTTAAAAATGATTTATTTTTTTTGAAACATCTTTTATTACTGTTATTTTATATATTTTATTAATATTATATTTTGTAATTTTTAAATAGGAAAATATTTAAAAAAAAAAATTTGAAATATGAATGAAGAGGCAAAAAATCGGGACCATTGGGAGGAATGGAGGGAGGGTTATGCCCAACAGTGGAACAGTGTGGGTTAGAAATAATTTTCAAATATTGAAAGTAATTTTCTGTTTAACCATCTTCAAAGCGCTCTTTAGGAATAGATAATGTTTCCTTGTTAGTTTGATGTTTGAAATAATTTTCTTACACGTTTGATATAAACTTGTTTTTTAGGGTTCTGTAGCAAAACAGTGGACTTAGACCATTGCTCTGGTGTGTTTCCTGCACTTAGCATGTTATTGAAGAGTAATTGTAGGGATTTGAGTAATGGGATGCATAGGGATTTCAGACTTCGTTTGCAATATTGTCACTACCGGGTGATTTGTAATTTTTTCTGCTTGATTATTGCGTATTCAATCTCCGATCTGAGAAAAGAGAAAAATAACAAGAGCCTGGATTAGACAAAATGTCCCTACATATGACGATCGTAGAAAAATAAAAAATGCATTAGCTTGACTTATGCCTAATTTACACAGTACGAGCTAGCGTGCGGGTCAGCCTGCCGAATAGTAACTTGCATGTCCATCCTATAGCGAACGCAGTCCGAGTCTTGTGTTCCAAGGACGGCACGGAATTAAACGGCTACATTTATTTCTTTGACTGGCCTGTTGGTCGAGTGGTTAGTGACCCTGACTGCTAAACCGGAGGTCGTGGGTTCGATTCCCACCCAGGACAAATCTTTGTGTGATGAGCATGATCATTTGTTCTGTGTCTGGGTGTAATTTGTCTATAATATGTATGTATTTAGAAATATATAAGTATGTTTATCAGTTGTCTGGTTGCCATAGCACAGGCTCTGCCTAGTTTGGGATCGGATGACCGTGTGTGAGTTGTCCCAAGATATATTATATTTTTTTCTTTTTTTCTTTAAAAAACGTTGTTCACACTAGGAATTTCTCCTGTATCGTGGGTACGTTTACAAACATACAAAGTCACATACAGAAACAGCCAGACCCGGAACAACTATCTGTAGGCCATACAAATAATTGTTCCGTGCGGGAATCGAAGCCGCGACACGCAGCGCAACAGTCAATCGCTCAACCACTGCGCCAACCGTGCTGTCAACACATTGTTTTGATACGTAAATATTATTTTAACAAGGTGTAACATTATTCTAATGCATTATTTACTTTTATTGTACCGATTATCTTTATCAATATTCTTTTTTTAATAATCGCGCCTAGTGGTAGTTTATGTCAGGTACATTAAGTGGGCCTCCTTTGTAAGACGACTAAAATGGCACATGTATTGTAGTAGTAGTTGTATCCCATGATAGAATATTCTTAGTATTTGGTGGACTCCTCCCAGCCAAAGATAAGATTCTACAGACTTGTCTGGCATGTGATAACACCTACTGTCGCACAAAATACATATCCACATGATGACGTCACAAGACAAAGTTCTAACTCAAATCTTCCGAACCACGGAGATATCTTGACAATTCGCCTAAACAAACAGACCACTTGATCGAAACTTCAACCAAAAACAAAACAACGACTAATAAAAGTTTTAATAAAAGACGTCCGGATTCCAACGCGATGCGATGCCAAATACTTATTCAACTGCATGGCACCACAATTTGTACCCATGTCAGTTCTGTGCAGCCGGAATCTGGCATGCCAATATCGATAGTTTTTCCTCACCGAATTTATATATTTGTACCAGTTTTTCGTTTTTATTGCGGTCATATTTTTTAAGAATTGTTGGTGCATTTACATACGAGTGAAACGGGTTTTTACATAAAATTTGCGGTTGCAGTTTAACATTAGGATGATGGCTTGAATGGTATTTATTTCGTGCAAGCTATATCATAAATATCTAGCCTAGCCACTTTCCAAGTTTTTTTTTTCTAGGTAACACGAAACCTCGTTGAGACTGGCCCTTACAATCAATATTTATCTTTTTATCTCAGTTGGTGCCACCTCTCCCTCGGCCTCGTCATCCATTCTTTTTTAAAGTGAAAACTGCTTTATTTTATATATATCTAGCTGTTAACGATTTTCTATAATAGCACCCGTGAATGCTCTTTTAAAACACCAGAATAATAAGCAAAACAATATAATTTTCAAAAGTGCGAAGCAAAATTATGGTAGCAATAAACCAAAATTGCAACTTCACCATAACTTTACAACCCTTTCAACACGTATAAACAATAAATGAAGGTCGCTGGCAAATAAACGATTACCTTCGTGACCAAACTTAGGTGAAAATAGCTCCCTAACTACATGTTGGACAAAAACAAACGGCGAATAAATCGTCTTGTTTGTTAATTACATAACACAACTTGCCAGGCGTGGTTGAAATGAAAATTAAGGGGTAACCCTGCGTGTGACACACTAGCAACAAAGTTAACCCGAACACAGACAAAGGAAAATAGAACTTGGGAATAGGTCGATAAGAGTTATGTGAAGTGTATAGATAACTCATCTTTCCCCTTGGATCGCGAATGCGTTTGGACGTGTCTTCCGTATTAAATTTTATTTTATTTTAATTCATTTAACAAATAATTCAAAATAAACATCGTAATATTCAGTCGAAGTACCAGGAGTTCATAAAGTACAAAGAGGCCATCAGTTCAGCTAGTCAAGCGACGGCAACACCAGCGCGGCGGACTGAATGAAGCACACCTACATCAAGGACTACGCAGCTCTACGCACACACCCGCTGTAGAGATCTACAACTTGGACAGATCCCATTCAATCCGACGCTTACGCATGGTTAGTGGTTACACATATTAACAACGCAAGCATTGTCTACGCGCCTGGGATCACCTTACACTGGACGGAACGAGAGATTGTTGAGATTCATCGATAACCGACCAGCTGAGTTGACCTGTCAAGTTGTCAGCGCTTGCCCACACCATCTAATCTATTCTGCTGCCCTGGTATCTTGCCTTACACTACAAACTTTTGAATCATGTCAGTACGACGTACGCCTCCTCCCCCCTCCCCCGCCCCGCCGTTGAAAGCGGTTACGCCGGCACCGGAGTTAGCGGGTGTTAGATCAGTTGAAGTCATCGCAGACAAAATGAAGTCACCATTACAGCATTGCGAATCTGAGCCTGATCTTCACACTCTAGCTAACATTACTGAGAGGAAAAAAAGAAAATACAATGACGAAGGTACGGACTTATTAATAACCATAAAAGAAATGTTTTTCTCCTTCTCCGCAGAGCAGGATAAGAGATTTAATGAGTTAAAGGCGAGTATTGACTTCATGTCTGATAAATATGATGAGTTTATATTAAAAATATCTGCTTTAGAAAATGAAAGCAAGGACGACAAGTCAAAAATAAAAGAGTTGGAAGAAAAGCTGGAAAACATGGAGAGAAAATCGCGTGGTGTGGGTATAGAAATTCGAAATCTACCCAAACATTCCGGCGAGACGAAAGAATCCCTCCAATCCGAAGTTATAAAATTAGGTAAAACTCTTAACGTGGGAATGGATGCTAACTCAATTAAAGACATCTATAGAACCAAGTCGCAGGACACCTCAAACCCTGTCGTGGTAGACTTTACCACCGTATTAATGAAGGAGAAGGTTCTTAAGGCGGTTAAAAACTTTAATAAAACTAAGCAAAAAGGAAACAAACTGAATACTACCCATCTTAACCAGGAATATCAACTAAAACCGCTATATGTATCCGAGTCATTAACCAGCAAAACCCGGAAACTATTTTATATGGCGAGGCAATTCCAAACAAGTCATGGCTTTAATTTCTGCTGGACATCAAATGGAATTGTGTACCTTAAGCAGCATGAAGGAGCTTCCTATTCTCGAATAAACGACCTCAATGACCTAGAGAACCTAAAGAAAACCATAACAGTATGACTATATTATGTTGTCTCTATTGAAAAATGTAAACAGCTCACTTTAAGTACGTCTCAACTAATGCTTTGTTTAAACTTAAGTATGTATAACTATAACTCAAAAAATGAACATTATGTAAACATTTATCCCACACTCTATCTCTTTATAATTAAAAGACATTTACTAATACCTTCAGATAGCAACTTCTCATTATGTTATTACCATACAAATCACATACTACAGTACATTACACATTCACTCTCTACAGATATACACTCTGGGTTCTTTTTTGAATTAACAACTGACTCAAATATACATCTTCTTACTATACACAAATCCTACATAAATATATTTACAAACCATACTTATCACATGTACACAATTTATATTATTATTTGCACTGATAAATTAATATTAATCTTTGTAAGTCTTCTACATCCACTTTATTTAAATATTTCATGGTTATTACACTTTATATCAACCTTAAAATGGCAGTTAAATAAGCTCAGGCCCGATGCTTATCATTTTTTAGATAATCCTTGTCACATATCACTTGTATTACATATACCTAAACGTACACCAATTCTAAATGGACAGATAAATATCGGACCAACTCGTTTGAAAACTTTTTACTTTCTAATTAAACGTGGTGAAATACATTTCTTATCTTTTATAATTCGATAGCTTAAATCATATAACAAATGATATAGACGAAGTCTCTGTATCTAAATCCCTCACATGTGACTTAGAAGAATGTCAGCAACACATAACTCAGGTACCACCCGGTGGTCTTATAATTTTAACACAAAACATACGCAGTATCAATTGCAATATAGCTGGCTTTGAAACTTTGTTAAGGAGATTGAACATAGAATGTGATGTTCTGGTACTTACCGAATGTTGGCTTTTGGGTGCTTCTGTCATTCCACAGCTCGACGGCTATCGCTCTTATGCCACTAAAACCCACCTCAGACAAAATGATGGCGTAGTAATATATATAAGTAACTCGCTGAATGTAAATGTTGAGGAACCAGAATTTACAGACGGTAACTGCTTAGTTACAACACTCGACAAACATACCGCAATCATATCTCTGTACCGATCTCCTTCTATAAGAAACATTGACAACTTTCTATACTCCTTAGACAATATAATATCCAAACTAAATTCCTTCAAAAACTTAGTGTTAATTGGAGATATTAATATTCCCATTAACTCCTCCAGGCTGGATCTATCGGGTGAAAGATATTTAACCATCGCCGCTTCTCATGGTCTCTTACCTGCACACACTGAAATAACCCGTGCAATCAGCTCCTCATGCCTGGACCACGTGTTCCTTAAGACCCAGTTTACTGCTATGACTATTGTGCCACAATCAACCTTAACAGATCATTTCCCTGTCTTGACCCAATTAAGTCCACAGCGCATCTCTAAACACCCTAGGCAAACGACTAAATCAACTATAACTAGAATTGACACAGAAAACTTGAACAAAGACATTAACGATATAGACATGACCCCCATATACGACTCAAAAGACCCCAATTTTTCCACAAATTACCTTATCACTAATATCCAATCAGCCATAAATAACAACACAAAAACTTTCACTGTGTCGAAGCGCAAAAGAATACTCAAGCCATGGATTACGCCTGGCCTTCTCAGATGTATGAAAAACAGGGACTTTCTTCACAAAAAGCATAGGACGGCTCCGGATAATATCATTTTAAAAACATCATATATTAGATACCGCAATTTCTGTACCAAAATCTTAAAGAAAGTAAAAAGAGCATATGAGAAAACTCAATTAGATACTGCAAAGAATAATCCCAAGAAACTCTGGCAGACTATAAAATCAATTACGGGTTGTGTCAAAAACATTGACTATCCAGAGGAATTGTTAAAACTGAGTGACTCCAATAACACCACACTTGATATTATTAATGAGCACTTCGTAAAAGTTGGTCAATCGTTGGCAGAAAAGTATCCTCTTAACCCTTCTCCGTCAACATCTAATAATTGGTCCTCAATGTTTTCATGCGACTCCCATTCGCGATCATTTGTATGTGAAGAAACGACGGAAGAAGAAGTGACCCGTATAATCCTTACATTAAAATCAAACTGCGCCACAGGTTGTGACAATATCTCATCGAACTTAATAAAAAGTAATATCGAGCTTTTAGTTCCTCCTCTCGCGTTTATTTTCAACAGGTGCTTAGAATATGGTGTATTCCCGAAAAATCTCAAACTGTCTGAGGTTCACCCTATTCATAAGGGAGGTGACCGTGATCGTGTTAATAACTACAGGCCGATATCGATCCTACCCTCCTTGTCAAAGGTTTTTGAAAAACTACTAAACAAGAGACTTGTTAGCTACTTGGAGGGCGAAGGCCTACTCTCTTGTACACAGTTTGGCTTTCGGAGGCATAGAAGCACAGATGATGCCGTCTTTAAATTAAACAATTGTATAGCTACAAATTTAGATTCTGGAAAGAAATGCCTTGCCATCTTTTTGGATCTGGCCAAAGCATTTGACACGATCTCGGTCCCCATCCTTTTGCGAAAGCTCGAGAATTTCGGTATAAGAGGCAATCAACTTAAACTTTTTGAGAGCTATCTGTCGGAAAGATACCAGTGTGTAAGAATGGGAAATTGCACTAGCTCTTATCTTCCTATTACATACGGAGTTCCCCAGGGCAGCATCTTGGGACCTACCCTCTTTCTCGTTTATATAAACGACCTCACGAACCTATCTATACCCCAAGGCGAAATAATCTCTTACGCAGATGACACTGCTCTTATATTCAACGCCGACAATTGGGATGAGGTATTTACCGTTGCACAATGTGGTCTTGATCTCGTAAAGGAATGGCTACAAAATAATTTACTCACACTGAACAGTGATAAAACTAAATACTTGACTTTCAGCATACGAAATCCACCTAAACTGCTTTCTACAAAGCATTGCCTTATTCCTCACAATTGTCCTGGAATAGATAACTGTAATTGTGTACCTCTAGAACGTGTCAACAATGTGAAATATTTAGGATTAATTATAGACCATAATTTATCATATAAGGCACATATTAAAGCTTTGTCGGGACGAGTAAGAAAACTAATTTATATCTTTAAAACTTTGCGACATATTGCTGATCTCAAATTATTAAAACAGGTTTATTTCTCTCTTTGTCAATCCATTATTAATTACGGCATAATTGTTTGGGGAGGAGCTACCAAAACTGCTCTAAAAGGCCTTGAGATAGCTCAGCGTGCAATTCTAAAAGTTTACACTTTCCGTCCAATTCGCTTTCCCACAAACATTTTGTACAACTCATGTGAAGTCCTTACAGTGAGACAATTGTTCTTACTCAACATTGTACTAAAACAACATGGTGAACTTATATATGATACTGATCTCACAAAGAAACGCAGAAAACATGACGTTGTTGTCCGCATACATAAACCTAAAACCTCTTTCATAAAGAGATTCTTCGTCTTTCTAGCACCACATGTGTATAATAAAATTAATAAATCCATAAATATTTTTTCTCTTAACAAATTCCATTGTAAAAAGAAGGCATATGAATTTTTAATGAAACTATCATACGAAGACACTGAAAAATTTATTCAAATAATCAGTTAATATTTTTGTTTGCATATCTATATATATGTATATTCACTCTACTCCTGTGCATTTATCATGTAGACATATGTATACACTTACACTTACACACACAGACACACACACACTCACCCTCTCATCCTTACACACAAATCCTCACACACACACAAAAAATGTTAGTAATTTAAGTTTAGTTTACCTTAATTTCTTATTTCTCTTTGATTTGTAATGGTCCTAAACTCTTGCTTCTTGCTAATTTAGGTTACCTAGTGAATTGTTTCTGAGGGGAAACGGCGCTGTTAGCTGAGATACAGGCTCACGCCTAGTTCAGCTGCGGATGCTCATTCTCTTACTTATATTTTAACTGTAAGCCTAATATTTGTAAGAATGTACTGTATCTACCTACTGTTTTTGAGGAAATAAATATTATTATTATTATTATTATTATTATTATTATTATTATAACTTTGTGACATTGAAGTAGTGGTGGGCAAGCTATAACTCATAGAGAACGAGCAACGAATTTAAAGTTGGACTTGAAATAAAATTCGTTTTCTGAGTTATTTATGCGGTATAACCCGGGACCGAAAGAGTGCTAATTCTTCAGCTGGGGAAGTAAATGCGGATTTAATTAAGACGTGTTTTCCGTTTTCTAATGGGTAATTTCGAAGTTTTGTTTACGGACTTAAATTGTGGGGTGTTCAAGAAAAATGTAGAAAATCAATATGTAAGATTGTAGGTATCGCGGGCCTGCGGACGGTGAGCATTGGGTGGCTCGCTGTTCGATCACCACCAGGCCCGGGTCGATGGCGCGTTGTGTTTCACGCGCGCCTCAAAGAGATGTCAGCATAAAAGACGGGGCCCGCTAGGGCCAGAGACTGCCAGGGTTGCGGAATTTGTTCGAAAGAGTCACCGCGGCCCTGGAACGCATTATAGGGCTTTAGAAGGAACACGGATGGGTTTTAGTCAGTAAGAGTCTGACACGCCCTTTCGCTCCGCCCAGAGCGGAAGAAGTCATTTGATGATTTCCCATCCATAAAAATAAAAAAATAAAATAAAAAAAAAGATTGTAGGTATTCGGCTGCAGACGGTTATACTGGAATTTGATCCCAAATAATTGGGAAATGGTTAGCGAAACTATGAAATCTACGCTTCGATATTTTCGAACACGAAATTCATAAAACTAATAAATTTGCAGCTAAAATCAGCTCGATATTCAAGCCAGCCCTGGTAATTAGTATTTCTAGGAGGCAGCGGTCCATATTTTTAAAATTTTAAATATTTCGAGCCTCGGGAAATCTTGAGGCGGAATATCTTTTTGTAAAAATTGCGAGCTGCGAAAATAAAATTCGGCAATTTTAACCCGACTGCGCCAGAAGTAAAAGTGGACCATTTTTTTGCTTTATGTCTAGTCTTTATTTAAAACTGCTTTTGTTTGTCCTAAATACTCGTAACTAAGTAAACCCTAAAATATCATAGTAACCGTTAACTAATTTACAGCTAGTTTACTCATCAAAATTTAAAAAAAAAATGTGTTTAAATAGGTTTTATAATTTTTCACGGGTTTTTCTCCAAGAAACCTCAAAAGAAAATATCTGTTTTACAAGTTTAAACGTTTTGCATACTATGCATAATATATTATGAATCATTTCTGAGACATTCACAAAGACGTGTGCAAAAATAAGTTCGTCCCACATCGCAGTGAAACAAACAAGCTGATTTCTACTTTTAAACTATTTTGTAAGAACAAGAAGGTTTTATATTTAAAAATTGGTGCTAGGGTTTCATGATTTGAAGCTTTTGATTGACATTATAATATTTGTAAAAGTAAAAGGTACCCAAAATACTTAAAATAAAGGAAGAAATAAGGGAAATGTGATAGAGTGGGAAGTTTTAAGTTAAATATGGATACTTGTAGATAGAAAAAAGGAGGAGACGAAAACAATGGATGGACTGTGTGAAAAATGATATTAATGTAGCAAAGGCTGAAATGGTTAGTTACCCTTTCGGTAAAAAAAAAATAAAAAGTGTTTATTCACAGTAATATATTGTTAACCATATATAATTATAACGTCTGCAGATGTAGCTCATTTTTCTAGCACACATGCAAGAAAATACAACAAATACATATACCTACTATTATTTATATTACTTTGTCTTCGTTGCTATACGTTTATGTCCGTGCCGAATAAATGTTTTCTATTCCATTCCATTCCATGCCATTCAATACTCAATACTCAATACTCAATACTTTATTGCATTCCATATGTATTACAAAGGTGACATAATAAAGGTAAAAGATCAATATGGACCCTGTCGGGCACAGCAAAATTAGGAGAGAGGAAGAGGGCTAAGTAACAATTCAAGTAATTAGATTAAATTATTTAAATGTGCTAAATTGGAAATATTAATTAAATATTAATATATTCCATTCTATTCCTTTCGTTTCTTTTCTATTTTATTCTATTTTATACTATTATACATGGCAACTTGGCAAGGAAGGGGCCGACTTAAGAGATGACGACTAATAGAAGAAGTTATGTTACGTAGACCACAAATAAACTAAGGTAAGAGCGAGAGAACGATAAATTCCCAAAATAATATTTCACTTTCAAATGAATGTTGGATTAACACAATGTTGGCAACCAGATAACTGATAAACATACTTATATATTTCTAAATACACCCAGACACAGAACAAATGATCATGCTCATCACACAAAGATTTGTCCTGGATGAGAATCTAAAATGACCTTGACTGCCAAACCGGAGGTCGTGGGCCTCCCGTTTAGCAGTCAAGGTCACTAACCACTCGACCAACAGGCCAGTCACTCGACAAACAGGCCAGTCACTCGACAAACAGGCCAGTCAGTCAATATAACAAATGGTATTATTTTCACTTTGAATCTTTATACATTGGCTCTTTACTAGCGGTAGACATTAGTCTTTTCTCATAAATGAATGAAATACAGAAGCAATTTTGTTAACTTTTTAATCGAGTGTGAGGAGTTTTATCTTTTAGAACCTCAAATTAATTATGACAATAATACAAATTAAATTCGCTTAGATGTGTATTTTTGTAAAAGCAAAAATGTCTTGATTAGTTCTAGGTACTCGGAGCTGAAAGAGACGTAATAAATAAGACGTAAAGAATTCAAAATACAAAGAAACAGACAATCTCAATTTACTGCCATTTCTTTGTGTACTGTTGCTCACTATTAGCTTTTTTATTTTCCTTCTCTTTCATTTATTCCTTTGTGCAGTTACAGGGTTTTAGGGCGAAACTCCACCAAATTGGACCGGAGAGGAGATGTGTTTTAAGCAACCGATAGATTTACGAAGATAACAGTGCCAATTCAACTAATTCAGGTTCCAAAAATCCGTAGGAAACAATCGATTTATTATTACCCTTATAGGATCGCTCGGGTGTCTGTCACAGCCAATTTTCACCGAATCTACTGAACCGATTCTGTTGAAATTTTGTACACGTACAGATTTCTGTGACCCAAACACGGAAGAGTTACGTAAATAAATAAATTTTGAATACGGGGGACACTTTTGGGGGACCTACTATAAAATTTAAAAATAAATATTTCAAACTGTACCGTGTGACATATCAAATTGCAGGGCGTATTCTGAGGGTTTTATTTTTTATCATAATTAAAAAAAAAAAAAATTTAGTTATTCAAGAAATATATCTCCACAATGTCCACAATTTCGTCAAGCATGACGCATATCCCCGCTTTAGTGGAGTCTCCGCTTTACATTCGCTTAAAGTAGCTACACGATGTTGTACTAAGCTTTCTACTTGAACTACAATCACAAATCAAAGACGGAGCGTGACTACTTAGTTTCTATCGCCTTAGGGCTTGTTACACTGCCTTGTGACGTAGCACACACTTAGGTAAATGTTTCTCTGTGTTGTGGGATTATCTTTAACAAGTTTTATAGTTTGTGTAGTGTTTTTTGAATTTAAATAAGTTTTATGATGACTCTCAACTTTCACTCAAAGATTTTGTTATTTTCATTTCTTGGTGTTGTAGTGTGAATCTCGAATTATACAAAGTGTTCTTGCGCAAAGGGGGTTCTAGATAAAGTGACATTTTATCAGCGATTCGACAAAAATATTAAATCAAAGGGATTAACGACGTGACATGTCGGTAGCGCATATCGATCCCACATGTTTTGTACCTTTTAGGGTTACGTACCCGAAGGGTAACCAACGGAACCCTATTATTAAGCCTCCGCTGTCCATCCGCCCGTCCGTCCGTCCGTCATTCTGTTGTTAGCGGGGTGTATGTCAAGAACCGTAATAGGTAGACCGTTGACATTTTCACAGAGTGTGTATTTTTATTGCCACGGTAACAGCAAATACCCATACAAGAAACGTGTTTTTTTTCAGTTTATGGTACGGAACCCCTGGTGTAAGAGCCCCGTTCGCACTTGGCCGGTTTTTTGTTGTAATATAATATAATAGGGAAACGATTAGGCCGTTTAATTGACAATAGTTATCGCTGAAAGAATATCTCATTGTCTAGACCAATATATCTCTATTTTCCTAGTGCAGACGCCAGCACATCAAGCTACCCGAAACTGTCAAATTTTTCCAATCAACTTTAAACCTAAGCCATAAAATTGAAAATCTATTAAGTAAATTTGACAGATTGTTGGAGCTTGTCTGTACCTCTCAGGCGATAACAACACCACATCACTTAAGCTTATCCTTAGACATAAGCATCTCTCCATAACATTCCAATTCCCCGAAATATCACCACAATTCTGATCATTTACGAAATATCTCAGATTCGAATCATTACATCAAACACCTCAATAGGATCCCCAATCCATCGAACTTTATTTCCTTGCTAAGCAAATCCACAATTGGAAATGAGTCAAAGAGCTCAATCTCGAGTGAACGTTCTGTCACAGAAGATATACAAAACAGTATGTCAACTAAGCAGCAGTCATTTCTGCTAGAGTCTGTGTTTTATAATAACTATAAGACGGGAGCTTTTAAGTTAAGAGTGTGTACGCGTCCTTTTGGCAAACGTGATCCATCGTCTACCAAATCATCGCTTACAAACAAGTGAGATATTGTTAAAACGCGGACTTATTAATAATATTAAACAAAATCTTAGCTATGAATTACCTAAGCTTCGTTATTAAAATAATGGGGCCATTTATAAAAATAGATAATAATAATAAGTAATTAATAACTCTTTATTGATCATTTTCAAGTATTGCAGTACATGGCTATATAATTTATACATGGTGTAATTACAGATTTGCTGCAATTGTATTGGGTGCAGTTCTGATCTCCTTACTATATAGTTGACACTCCTTCATACAGGTTATACAGTAACCTTACTGTATAACCTGTATGAAGGAGTGTCAGTTCCGGTCCCCCATGGATTACAGTCATATGAATTTTACTATTTAAGTACATATGTATTTTACTGCTAATGGTATAACTAAATGTAAGCAAGCAAGGAAAAAAACAGGAAACAAAGGAAAACACAAAAAATATTTTGAGAATAAAATGTGACTAAAAACTATTTCATATGTATGTGTGTGTGTGATGGATGTGTATGTGCATTTGTGTGAGTGTGTGTTATGGTGTGTGTATGTGTGTGTTTGTTGTGTTACATATTATGTTGAGTGTGTTATGCTCCATTTTACTAAATAAGCACTTTTACCCTTAAATAAGCATTTTTTCGGTTTCTTCGTATGTATAGTCTAGAAGAAATGAGCAGACCATTTTCTTACAATTATAGTATGTTAAGCCGTATACTGGACAATGTTTATTTATTTTATTATATAAAGAAGGATCAAGAAAATAAAAGAATATTTTAATGAAAGTGGAATGTGCACGTGGAAGAGTACAAATCATGTCTTTTCTTCGTTTATCGATTGTCCTATACCGCGTTCTTTGGTGCTGTAGGAGAACTGCTTGTATGATAAACTGTTGAGATATATCGACTAAGAACCTTGTCATTTTCGTTTCCTTTAATAGGACGAACGGGTCGCATGAAACAAAACATACACACCTACCTGCCTTTTTATAGTCAGTTACCAAAGTAATTTATTATATAATAGGTCGAATAGGAAGAAAGACATTTTAGGCCCAGCAGTAGACAAAGTTGATGACGATGGTGATGATGATGAATAGGTCGTATAACGACGCATACCCTTGTGAATGTGTCAAATCAGGAATCTGATTCAAGTCGGCCTACTGTTTATTACATTTGTACTGTGGTGCCCTCGTGGTGGGATCCCGTAAGCCTTCCGTAATTAAATGGCCGTGTTCTTTGACAGTTTTGCCGTATGCACAAGTATTTGTCAATGGCAATCTGTTCGGAATTAGGGGAGGAATTGAATCTGGAAATACCAAATTTGATTTGGTATTCAGAGAACTTTAGAAATAGGAGTTGCATTGATAAAAAAGTGATTTATTTTATATGGCCGTGTATCTGTTTTGTTGACTGCGATAAGTGAACCTTTCAACGAACCACTCAACGTAAGATTAAGTTGAAAATCAGCCTCAGGAACCTACTAATTGTTTGGCATATTGCTGAACTAGACCTATTTGGCGCTTGTGGCACACAATATTACTTATTGTTTAAAAAATAAGTCTTTTAAGTTTTGATTCCTATATTGTATGTGTATATCTGTGTGTGCTAAATAGTGTTAAACGGCATTCTCCTAATATCGGGTATTTGGCTATTAACTGCTCACACATTTTACAAAACAAAACAGCCGGTCGATTCTATAAACATGTCGAAGTGAGGGCTTGGGTGAACTGATCACGAGGTGAGCCGTCATTCCATATAACTAAGATGTCACGTGATCACGAAGTGAGCTGTCATTCCATTATCTTGATCGGATGGATTTCACATTTCACTTCGACATGTTTACAGAATCGGCCGGCTGTTGCTAATTATAGTGGTATAATCGTTTAAGAATTACAATTTTGATGAAGAAGCAGATAATTTTATTTGTGTGTTATTTTTAATGTGAAATATGTTCATGTTTGGTACAGTTCTGTGATCTGCAAAAGTTTATATATACGGTCGATAGCCAGACAGTACCTATGTTAGAAGGTTTAACAAATACCATTACTACCTACCCCATACCCGATAACTATAGCGAAATATTTTCCGTTCATTGTCGCGGTATATATTTCTCAGTGCGACAAATTATAAAATTCCTCATACATAGGGGAAAGTTTCTCTGTTGAACTGGCGGCTGTGAAAGGGTTGAACACTTGGCAGTGATATACTGCAGTTTTATATACTTTCAAGTTTCTATGTGCGTAGTGCAAATTAACTTGTTACGTTAGTGTTTAGTGCTTCGAGAAGCTGCATTGAGTGGAAACAACTTACGAGCTACTAACATACTTTGAAACTTTGCGTGACCCAAGGGCTGGCTTTTACCTCGGACAGAGGATAAGCATTGCCATGCAACGTGGCAATGCCGCCAGTCTTTTGGGCTCACTTCCAGTCGATAGCAATTCCTTTTTTTTTTTTAAGGATAGGAAATCATCAAATGACTTCTTCCGCTCTGGGTGTAGCGGAAGGGCGTGTCAGACTCTTACTGACTAAAACCCATCCATGTTCCTTCTAAAGCCATTAGCGTTCCAGGGCCGCGGTGACTCTTTCGAACAAATTCCGCAACCCTGGCAGGCTCTGGCTCTAGCGGGCCCCGTCTTGTATGGTCAAAGAATAAGCATTGCCATACAGCGTGGCAATACCGCCAGTCTTTTGGGTACACTTTCAGTCGATAGCGATGCGGACGAATTTTTAAACGCCAGTTTTTATTTTAAGTGTATATAGTTAGTTAAGTATTTATTAAAACAATTGTAAATTTCTATGTAAATAAAGTTTCCCATCCTAACTTACTTTGACATGACTTTTGCTTTGTTTTTAAGCTTTCTTTGTCTGACAACTCAGATCTCAAAGCATGTTTTTTAATTAATCCTTTTCAGATACTTTTGAATGATCGTTCAGTTAGAAAGTTGTAGCTGTTACAAGTTCCAAAACGCATATTTCTGTGACAAGAAACTTTATGGACAGTCTTTTGAATATGTATCTGTCACCGGAAAATTGCAAACGCCGTCAGATTGTAAAATGTCGCGCAAAATTGTAAACTATTTTTTCTAAATAATTCACGGCTTTATTGGAAACTATTGATTTTGGATGGGATTAATTGTATATAAAACGATATTTTCATAATATTTCGAGAAATTGTAATGTAATAAAGATTTATAACAATCTTACGGAGTCTGCAATTTTCCGGTGACATATCTAACCTATTTTGTTCCGTTGCTGAGCCATGGGCAATTAATGAGATCCATTGTATGGTTCAAGTTATTACAAGATCATGATTACATTACTCTTGTGGCTTCTATACATTCAGACTAGCAATTCTAAGTTTAAAGATAAGCTCCGACAGTTAAGAGATGACCAGTCACGTTTACGAATATGGCGCGTGATCAGCCTGAGGGTCTTTAAGTCAAGAGGAGGTACAAATATTTATTAACAACAGCTTACTATTCTTACAGTTTGCACCAAAACAAACACAAAATTTATCTTTTCAACTAACAAAAACCAGCCAAGTACGAATCGGACAGTGGACTTTCAAACGGGTGTCTATCAGTAAACTTTCCGTACCATATACCGAAAAACACTCGTTACTTGTATGGAAGGCCCCTTTAATTTTTAATTTTTATTATTTGTTATGGCGGCAATAGAAATACATACTGTGTGATAATTTCAACGGTCTACCTATTCCGGTCCATTGACAGACAGACGAACAGATGGATGGACGGACGGACAGCGGAGGCTTAGTTATAGGGTTCCGTTGGTTACCATTTGGGTACGGAACCATTTGCCCAACCATTCTGAAGGTTACTACCGTGCGATTCTGTTAGCAAGTGAACATGAAGTAAGCTGTCAATCCGTACAAATAAGATAGAATGACATCATGCACACTCCACCTAAGTTTACAAGGTGAGATGCTGACAGAATAGACCGGCTGAATGTTAGTTATCTGCAAATGTATTATGGTTACTGAAATGCCCCTCTGATGATGGCGAACAAAGTGACAGACATGAAGTAAAGATCTTCTCAGGTTTCTGCTGATTGGATGCAGTCGTGTTTTCGAGAACAGTTTGTTAGATTGTTAAATCATAATTGCTGGGGAGTTTGTTGCGCCACTTCTTCTTCCCAGCTGAAACACTAGGAAGTGGTGACGGGCGGGTGTTTTGGGAGACTGTCTTTATGTAGAACTTTGACGTTCAAAAAGAACTGGCTCTCAGCCTAATTTTAATAAATGACTTTTGATTTTGATAACGAGAACTAGAACAACACATTCATAATCATTTATTCTCCAGTATATAATATACTTTGACGCAATCTCCTCCATTCTTTCCCTTGAAGTGATAGATGGCTGAATAATTACTAACCCTTGCCTCAAGAAAGCGATAAATATTAATAAACTACCCTCCAGTTATCTAGGACAACTTCCGAGAAACATGCGTTTTTTATATCTTTTTAAATTGTTTATTATTTATTTTATTTTTGTAGTGTTTTTAATTTGGAAGTCGGTTGTATTTTTTTGTAAAAAGTTTTAATTATACCTTATACCACTGAAAAGTCACGGGAAAGCAAAACACGCAACTTCGCTTACTTGGATGATATATTTTCTATTTTCTCCAGCTATTTTGATTTATAAACCAAATTACTGAACCTATTAAAAAAAATATGGGACCAATCGGAACGTAAATCCTTTTACAATATTTTTTTCATTTTTGGTTCATAAATAACGGAGTTATGAGGTAACAAACATAAAAAAGACTAGAGAATTGAGAACCTCTTCCTTTTTTGAAGTCGGTTAAAAAAGGAAGGGAATAAGAAATAATATAAGATTAATTAAAGTTTATTTTTTAGCCTGCTTCTACAGCGCGCGGCTTGAAAATAGAAAATCATCCCAAGGGAGCATATTTCCGAGATAAAAAAACCTTGTCCTTACCCATGTGCAAGGTTTATCCAAATCTGTTCAGCCGTTAAGAAGTGGAAAGGTAATAGACAGATAGAGTATTTTTTGCACTTTTAATACCTATTAGTTAGTGAATAAGTAGTAAAATATTGAAGGAATATAAAATCTTTCTACCACCCGTTAACGAGTTTATACGCCTCGAAAGAACAACTTTAGCAGTTCTTGGAAACCTTTCTGTTGATCTTGTCAGAGTAAATATTGCAGTTTGTAATAAAACCAGCCAAGTGCGAGTCGGACCCTCACACGAAGGGTTGCGTACCATAAACAAAAAAAAACGTGTTTCTTGTTTGGGAGCCCGCTTTAATTTTTGATTTAATTTTATTTAATTTGTTGTTATAGCGGCAATAGAAATACACACTCTCCGAAAGTTTCAACTTTCTACCTATTACGGTTTTTGAGATACAACCCGCTGACAGACAGACGGACGGACGGACGTTGGTTACCCTTCGGGGATTCGGAAGCCTAAAAAAGTACGTAAGATATTTTAGAGTTTGATAATCTTAAATGCTATACTATCGGAAAACAGTACGGTTTTTTGTGAGGTAAACCACGGAAGCAAATTCACCAAATTAAATGAGTCAAAAATGTGGAGAAAAAAAACTGCCAAGTGCGAGTCGGACTCGCGCACGAAGGGTTCCGTACGTATCTAAAAAAATGGCAAAAAAATCACGGTTCATGAGATTCAGCCCGGAATCAGACGGACGGACAGCAAAGTCTTAGTAATAGGGTCCCGTTTTATCCTTTGGGTACGGTACCCTAAAAAGTAGAGAAGGGGGAGCTGCCTTTTGCTTATGCTTTAACAATGACGTTCAACCTAACTTTAAGCGAACGATGGTGCTAAGGTGGATACTTACTTGCCTTAAAATAACCATTTCATTCGTTACTCGAAGGCTCTAGCTAGAAATACATCCCCTTTATTCATGGCACGAAGGCTGCCTACTCCAGCGGTTTGTTGTATTAATCAAGGCTATCCCAGACATATGCAAATGTCCTACACAGTACAAGTTTACGAGAGCAAATGCATGTGTTTAACGGCCATCTGGCGTTCCATCAAGTTATTCCGGTTTTTTGGACTTCCTCTGGGCACTTATGTTGCCACACGTTGTGTAATTTGCATAGTTACAGATGGACAAAAAGTTACTTATAAATTTCTAACTTTAATTAGATGACCGTAACGAATAGGGTGATTGATAGAGGATGCCTTGTTGCATTAATTCCGCCTATAAACCACTACCTACTGTACTGTTCATAAAGTTTAAATAAAACATATTATAGCCCGGTAATGTTAAGTCCCTGTTGAGCACCGTCAAATGATATATGATATTTATTTTATAAAGTAGGTTAAACACGTCATTCTTTTTAGGTAATTTTAAACTAGATGAGGCCGGTGTTTCCTAGCTAGTTTGTTTGGACCTTTTTTCTCAGGGTTTCAAACAAACTCAGAGGTCAGTCTCTTTCAAAGTCCATACAATCGCACTGGTCAAATCATACGAGAACCATGTAGGTTAATGTCTGAATTGGTCTTCTAAGGCGAGTACCACACAGATATGGACCTGTCCAGACAGTGCAAGTATTCGTCAGTTATCGTGTAGCTCAAACTTAGAAATTTAAGGAGCTCAACGATTTGACGGACAATACCGAAGTAAAATTTGGGTAAGCCGCATAAAGAACTCAAACTGGCAGACTAACATGATATAAACCCCTAATAATGCGATATACATGGTCCTCACATTCACAATACGTCATATGAGGACCATGCAAATCAGTGTCTGAAATGGTCTTTTGAGGAAAGAACCACACAGATTTTAGTAGACCTGTCCAGTCAGTGCAAGCTTTGGACAGTAGTCGAGTAGCTCAACTTAGAACCAATAAGAAGCTCAACGAATCGACGAACAATGCCAATGAAAGGACATTTGAGTAGGCAAAAACAAAACATGAAATGAAAAAAGAAAAAGAAAACCCATAATAGTCCTATTCAGTATAATGAATTTAAAATAAAATTAAAATATATAAATACTGTATTTAAAAAGTAAGTATTCATGTAAAAAAATAGAAATAAAACAAAAAATAAATATAAATAGAATGCTGCATATACAGAAAACATTAATGTCAAAAATCCGAATATAAAAATAAAAGAATAATAGGTACAAAAAGTAAATATAAACATTGGACCATGTACATCATCGAAGCAGCTCAATCCGAAGCCTTTTTATCTCCAATGGTTTGCTTGTTGAAGAAAGTTACTTACTGTATCCCAGTTTCTTTAGTGCTAAGGTTTAAATAAAAATAATGTTCAAACAGTTTTTGTTAGTCCTTAGTTATATCTCAAAATGTAACAAAAATAATCTCTGTATTTTTAAAATTCAGGTACTGTTGCGCATGACAGAATTTTATTTAAATTTTCCAGAGTCATGAGCTCTCACCGCTTTAGCAAATACCAGGACTTCAGATACAGCAGAGAGTTGGCTCCGACTGAAAGGAATGAAATCCGCTTTCTTCACAGTGTATGCCTTTTCACTTCACTTTCAATCAAGAAACGAGAGATTTTCTATTCCTAACTTTCGTCGTTTTATTTCCTTTCGGAGTACAAAGAAAATTTTAAAATGTTTTATAAGAACTTGAAGGTGGCTTTAGTATAACTTTTTACCTACTGAAGCAGGTGTATGAAAAGTGCTGTTTAAATGGATAATGGTACTACGGAAAACCTGGATATTTTAGTGAAAACTGATTTGAAATCATCAAAAAACTCGGAAACTTGGCATACAATAGGTACAGGCTATAACTTCAAGAAAACAATTGCAATGAGTTCGGAACGATCGCTTGAAAAAGTTACAAAGGATCCCTCTTTACAAGAAAACCCTATTCAATCATGATTTACGCGCGCATACATCAGTGCACACAAAAGTATCTAAAACCCGATACAAACACCATAAAAAGAGTCACAAAAAGTTATTGGACCTACTTGTTGAAGCTCCAAAAATGCACTTTCGTCCGTATTCACGTAAGTTGCGACCCCTAACTAGGACAATAGTCTGGCCGACAATGGCCCGCCCCACAATGGCCGCGATCAAACGACTGAATACTCGGCCAAAAGCATTTTATATCTGGCAACGACCACAATAACACGACAGCCAATTTTGTCACAACTCATTGGGCCTTATCTTGACCACGAATCCGACCCCCTACTCCAAACCGATATGTTAAACAAAAACCGCATTGTAACCATCGGAATACATTGCTCGTTCCACGAACAATAGCTTTTAAGTGGTGTAGAATAAGGAGTAATGTATATGTGAATCGCAGAAAGGTTAGCTATGTAATAAGAGGCTGGGAGAGCGTGCCAAAGGAAAAAATGCCCATAACTAGGCAGCGATCGTCGACATAATGCCATCTTATTTATTTCTTAATAGTAAAGAAAACAACATTTCTGGGTAAACCGTGCGGGATTTCAGCCGAGATGTATGAGGGAAGTAAATAGCGCCTAACTCGTGACGAAATGGCCAAATTTAGGCACAACTAAGACCATTCAAAGATATAGTTTTTCTTGTAATTTCGGGCGTAGGAAGGTACTTCTAAACTTGGAAAATTTTCCGTTTGAGAAAGGGCTAAAATTATAAAGAAGATTTGTTTCAAAGATATTAAATATCAGAATCGCTAGAACAAGACAGTTTTGAAGTTTGACCTGAAATAGAACTGTAAGGTTTGTGTTAATTTTAAGAGCTAATTCATTACTCTAGATTGGTTGAAAGCAAAAGTTTTGGTGGAGTGTTTCTGACTTCTTTGATAATTTATCTGGTTCTAGGAAAGTAAATCTAGCACCTTTGTTACTCAAAGGTAGCCTATTTTGTTAATGTTCGTCTTGTGCTTATTATGTGGTTTAGGTAAAATAATAAATAAGAAAAAAAAACGTTAAAATTATACGAACATTTGATAAAAAAGAAACCCAGGGTTTTTTGGATGGTAATTAAAAATCAAGCAATATATCGCTATCTCTAATTTTATTTTTTACTAGAATTGGTCGAAGCTGATGACCGCACAGAACTATACGAATTGTCGCTCAACTATCGAAATAATAAAAAAAATACAATTTTCATATCACACAAAATATTACACACATTCAAATCAACTATGACTTACGCAATTATCATTCATAATCAATCTCAGATGTCTTAAACCCTTCAGACAGTTCAATAACACATACAAATGTTAACAAGCCGCAACCAACCCCATCAGTTCTAAACAATACAAGACAAGCTGTACAGTACAGCTAGTATTATTCGGAAGTCCAAACGAGCCGGAACGATCCCTCACTCAAATAACAAGCTCGGGAGGAAATGCGCCAGTACTTGGCAGGACACCAAAAAATACCACTTGATAATTAAGTTGATATAATGTGCACTTTAATTAACTGGTGGTACAGGAAAGTTGTTTGCAGAAGGTGGATATGAACTCTCTAAGTTTATTTTAGATATAAAACTGTAAAACTTACTGGTATTGTTTGTAAGAAAACATCGTGGGAACCTGGAAGAAGAGTGAATAGGTTACTTCTAGGCAAGCGTGCTCGAGGTGAGATAGTGGTCAAACGCGTGCCTATCGACAGAAAAAAAAAGTTCAATTTACAGTCGGAAATCGCCAACCCTTTTTGAGCAAAAACGGTGTTTATTGCTCGTTAATCTTTTATTCTAACTGAATACAGCTGAATACTAATATTTTATTTACATGAAATATTTTGCATGCACATCTGATCTCCAGTCGCTGGTACAAGATACCAATTGGCAAGACTGGTGTCAGTTTTCTGGCTTCTGACTACCCGTCACGACAGACAAAGATCTAAAAAAAAATATTAAAAGTTTTAAATACCCTCGACAAAAACTTTCAAAAGTAAAAAATTAAATGTATTGCTCCTTTTAGTCTAATATAGATACGATTCTTTGGGCCAAGCGTCTTCGCTGAAAAAATATTTAATCCACCTTTTTGTGGCGGCGGCCATCTTGGACCAATTTTCATCAAACATAGCTACGAACAATCCCGACTAATTCACCTTTCAAACAAAAAAAAAACAAAATCGGTTCATCCGTTCCAGAGCTACGATGCCACAGACAGACACACACACACACACAGAAACGTCAAACTTATAACACCCCGTCGTTTTTGCGTTGGGGGTTAAAAATGACAGCCGGGACTAACGGCTTTACGTTCTTTTCGAGGCACGGAAGCATCGCGGTATACTAAGATGGTCACGCTTGCCTTGGAGTGACCTATTCACTTTTGACCTATAGACCCCCAGGTTGTACTTATCAAGGAACGCAGACACAGACAGGAATCATACTGAATTAACCTTCTGTATTTCCCTAAAACACATTGCTGTGTACTTCTGTTAGTAGCTAGTGGCTATATTTCTTGTGTGCTGCAGTTTTGTATAACATTTAGTACACAGCACTGTCTTTGTCTGCACCGAACTTCGTGGTCGGGGAATTAGAGCTAATTTTGATAAATGTGAGCATAAGTAGAATATATTAACTAAGTATGAGGAGTTCGCTGGCTGGTGTATCGGCTATGAATAATAGACTGTGCTGTGATTTCCCGTAGGTGTCGTGTGGAGTGAATAAAGAATTTGTTGGTGAGGCTGAATCATATGTTTAAGGGTAATTTGTGGGATTCTTGAGGTTTCCGTGCAAAAAATGGTCTGACCCATGAGTATCGTAAATGAAGACTTTGTGACTGCGGAAAAAGAAATGGGGTTCGCAATACTTTACGACCAGCAAACTGTGGTCACAATTCGGTCTACCAGGTATCTTGTAACAGTTAATTTCGTGGTAAGTGGACATTTGTGGGCTCTTTTATGTGTTAAGGAAAATCGTACTGTCTTCAAAGTCAACAATATTACACTATTTTTAAGGAGAAGGTTTCCAATTCGGTTGTAAGTTGTTTTATGTTTGTTACCTCATGTTGTCAACTCCGTCATTTATGAACCGATTTGTAAAAATGTTTCATGTGAATAGATATACTTTCCAATTGGTCTCATACAAATTTGTTAAAATACGAAGAAACAACCAAAAACATTGACTTCTGAAATTTAAGTTATTTTATAATGTGTACTGTTTTTGTTTGGAAGTCATTTGTATTTGTCTGTAAAAAGGTTTTATTAATTTTTGTGGAAATCGGGTTCTTTTTTGTAAATATTTTATAGACTGCAGTAAACCATCCTTAGTTTTTATTGCACTCGATGCAAAGAGAGAGAAGTAAAATTGCATATTTGCTAAGAAAAATCACTTCTTCGTGTAAAATCTGCCGGCTCATGGAATCCTTTTATAAATCCTATTTTTAGCCAAGAGGTTTCGATCTTTAATTTTAAGGATTTTCGCTCGGTTGGCAGATTATAAGTCCTTGAACTCGATCACTTCCAGTATGCCATTAGGCACGGTAGACTGAGTATATCCATCAAACCATGTAGATACACACCTCCTCTCATAATTTCCTTTCAAAAGTAAACATGTTTTAGTCCTACATAATATGGGAGACATATTATTATGAGCCTACCTATTTGTTTTATAATCATGTTCTTAGATTAATATTGTATACGCCTGTTTGTCAAACCGGTGTCCACAGATAATCAAGGCTTATTTAGGCTAGCTTATCAGTGCGTGTGTAATGCTGTATGGTGTCGGAAGTAAAATAATAGCACCATCCCATCACTTCCGACGACTAAGGGACTGACCAGAAAATGGGCAGCAACATTCTTTGTGCATTGCAACAGCTACACTGCGATCGCCAACCCGCCTGCCAAGCGTGGCGATTATGGCAAACCCCACCCTTTGGGGGAGGCCTATGTCCAGCAGTGGACGTCTTTCGGCTTATATGATGATGATGATGATGAATCTCTGTAGAAAGTCAAATGAAGACCCGAATGAATGCGCCCTAGTTTGTGATTTTTTTTAAGTAAGTATACTATGTGAAAAAAAAAAATATTATTAACTTTTTGTGCTTGTGAAGATCAAATTATATTTGTGTGTCTTTTTATTTGTAGAATCTCAAACAGAACTTTGATTCCCAGAAAAATGCACTGTTTCTGCGGAATAGAACGGGAGCAGAATCGCGAGAAAAACTAGCGTTGTCATAAAATAAATTCCTTTATCTAAAGACACTCACCCCATCCATTACGTAGGTCGCTTTGTTAACTCGAATCGAACCGAGGCTAAAAGTGCCAACAGTGTCAAAACATCAATACCAACTAATTTCTCTATACAAATTGCCCGAGCAATTTTCGAGGAGCCCAGAAAGTTTCCTGATAGATAATCGAGTTAATGAAGTTCCACATAATGGGTATTGCAATCAAAACCGGAGGCTGTGCCAACTAATGACTTGGAGAATTGAGGCAGCATAAACAAGTGGTCGGAATTATATCGCTTGTTATAAGTTCGTTAGTCTAATGATTTAGGGCGCGACTAAAGACCCGCTGTAGTTTATGTGATCCTGGTACCCCAAGTTAAAAGTGAGGTGGTTTAATTTTTAGATTGATAAGTTCTTTTCTTCTTTACCGGAGCTTTTTACTAGTTTTTTAATTAATTCGATTTTTTTACTTTTTTTTTTACATTTTTAGCCTGGTTGGGACAATCCCAAATAAATGGGACTAGACGAATGTGTCATAAAATATTGCTAAATATGTAGGACCAACTTTTATACATCCGGAAAATTGCATTTTTCCGGAGCTGGTCATTCGGATGGAAATGAAATATAGCAGTGATAAAAATAAAAATGTGTATTAGTTACCAAATGTCGGGACTCTACATGATGTATTAGCCCAATAGCTTTTATCCGCTGGTTCACTCCTTTAGTATTTAAGGGTAGGGAGGAAACTGGCATTTTTTGCGATAATAGTTAACTATGTCAAGGGTATTTCACTATAAAAATCTAATTAGTCCGTCAGATAGATTTCCAAAAAATATTGAACACGTATTTTTTCTTTTGTCACGTAAACAAAAAATGAAGACGATGCAGTGTGTTTAAAACTCGTGTGACGTCACTTACCAGTACACTGTTTACTGTAAATTGACGTTAAAAGCCCCCACTACTTCTTTGATGCGTTTTATCTTCGTAAATTTTTATTGATTTAAAAAAATAAAAAATGCGTTTCCAATGTTTGTCGATAATCTAACTGACGAACTAAATAGAATTATATTTTTTAAACCCAGGCAACATCTATATTAAAGATAGTGTTGCTTTCTTTCAGTTAACGAATACTTGGAGTCAGATCTGTTTCTTTTGGGGTATTTCTTTTACAAATATAAATTGACACCCACAAACATATTTTTCCGAAAGACGAAGAAATTGACGTGTGACTGTACCTACATACATAACTTCTCAAAGGAACTGGTGACGAGTTATTTAGTTTATTAAGTTTTAAATCTTGTGAAAATAATACTTATTTTATTAATGTTTGAATGACATTAATCATGACAAAGGACTCATAACTTTATTATTTCCTAAACAAAAGCTTGTACATCAAAGTCAATTAAATTAACCCAATTGCGTAAGTAATTGATATGCAAATAATGAAAGCTAACTGATTACTGGGACTAAAGAAGTGATTGAAACAATGTGTACCCTTTTCCCATCAGAAGTTAGTAATCAACACGATAGAGCAGCGAAGGGTTAGTATTGGAAAATGCTGTTTCATTCAGCGGGTAGTAGCAGATAGAATCTATGCTTATTCATGCTTCTATTAGCGAAGTATGCGGTACAGAGAGTAAAGTCCCGCACACCTCCACTGAAAATGGGAGGATCCTCCGACCAGACGGTTGTTGTGTCTGGTGGGCAACTGCCCGATAGTTGATATTCGAACTGTTGTATATGTTCAAATTGCATGGAGAACTTTGCTTGCGCGATGCAGGATTTCGTTGTTAGTTCGTCGTAGATGGCGTTGCGGTTCTTTTTTTTGCCGTACAAATTTCATTTTTTTAGTTTTACATGTGGCGGCATTGATGCCTCTACAATATAATAAAGCTGAAGAGTTTGTTTGTTTGTTTGAACGCGCTAATCTCTGAAACTGCCTGTCGGATTTGGAAAAATCTTTTTTGTATATGATAGCCACATTCATGAGGTAGGGCTATAGACTATCAGTATAGTCTACTTATGACTAGCACTTCGCCCGCGACTTTGTACCAGTGTACAAAGTCGCGGGCGAAGTGCTAGTCATAAGTAATTCCTCAAGGAAAACCGATGACCTGAGTGGCTAGATAGACAAAGTGCCATATCTACTAGCGAATGCGATTATCGAAATACCAAAATATTAGGGATAGATCTCGTGACATTTCGACAGCATTTGTTAATTCCATACATGTTTATGTTTCATGCATGCATGTCACTTGTCTAGAGCCTCCAAGGGCCCATTCTACAAATCTTTAAGCAACGTTCGCATCCGCATCTCATTCGACAAAACAACTCAACAACTGAGACTTTTTGACAGATCGCGACTGAGATGGTCGGGAAATTCGTTGGACGCGAAGCACAGGATCGATCCGGTTCGACGCCACGATTGGTGCAGTGGTTGAGCGATTGACTGCTGCGCTGCGAGTCGCGGGTTCGATCCCCACACTTAACAAATATTTGTATGGCCTACAAATAGTTGTTCCGGGTCTGGCTGTTTGTGTATGTGAGTTTATATGTTTGTAAACGCACCCACGATACAGGAGAAATTCCTAGTGCGGGGCAACGTTTTAAAAAAAAGAAAATATGAAGCCGTTTAAGGTAAAATAACTTTATTTATTTTAGAAAACAAACCTAATCCGCAACACGTACAATGGTTCAAACCAGTTCGCAGCAATTAATCCAATTACAAGCCTAATTGATGAACAAACACAGCCAACTAACAAATGACTGGGACTAAACAAGTGATCTAAACAATGTGTATCACTAATCGTCCCAGTTAATCGCGCCGTATTAGGGGTTAGACTCGACTCGCGTCTATCGGCACGAAAACAAAGAAGGCTTTTGACAAACGATTGTCGAAATGTCGAAAATTCCTCATCCATAAAATCATTTTTGCGAGAGCTCGGAAATTTTAGCACCGAGTCTACTGATGCCGAAAACTTCAGAATCAAGACTTTTTTGAACGCAAACTATATAAGAGACTGATCTGTACGAATGTATAGAATTGAACGCTATATAAGCTACACATATTCAAGTTTCAACACGAGCTCCATAGATTTACGCGGCGTACGCCATAAAGCCCCCAGTCGGTCCAATCATCGTTATATTTCAGCTAATTTACACAAATTTTTATTTCTGAAGTGCCCTTATTTTAAAGAAAATACGGCAGACTGCGATAAGGGGCGTCGTGCGCCTCTTTCCGCAGTCTGCTGGGTCATGGTCCTATTGGCCTAAGGATAAATAAGCTATTGCGTAAATGTATGGAAAAGCTAGCGAAATATCACGTTCTCCATCCCATATATTTTGAAGTTTTGACATCTGTAAGGGCTGACTGAATATAATTATGTCATATTAGACTAGGCGCCAGAGGGAGTTTAGTGTGTAAAAGTGAGGACTGTATTCTGCCAAAATTTTTCATAAGAATGGGACAAATATAGAGACGGCACAGAAAAGGAGAGGGCTAAAATTGGACTAAAAGCTAGGCCGGAAAGATCGATAACCTATATTTTTGGCAAATCCGTTGGTAGAATGCGGTCCTCATCTTTCGTACACTAAACTCCATGTAGTTCCTGCACTATTTTGTGTAAAGTCCAAAGTCAGCTCCATATAACAAGTGAATACAGGCGCACGCACACATGTTTGCGAATGTTTTCGATCGTTGTATGGACCCAAACTTCTGTACCTGTATATTTTGTGACTCTACTATTTCGGGCCTATATGAAGCGATTGATATTGGTGGTGTATGGGAAATTGCCGATCTCGGACAGAAAATCGTGGAAATCAGGGATCGTATGAGGTGTTATAGTGAGTTCTAAGTTCTGACTCGATTCGCTAAAATTGTAAAAAAAACAATAAAAAGTATAAAACGATAACATGGCGGACAGCACTTAGCGTTGCCGTACACCATGGGGAAGTAATTATAATGTAAAAGGTTGAACAACAAATCGATTGCTTGATGGCAAACACAATAGTTACTTACCGCTTACATTAATAAACACCATTACCACTATTGTAGGATGTGTTTATGCATTACAAACTTGCCTAGCCTAGCTAGGGGTTGGCTTATAGTTTAAACGGATACAGCGAGGTCAATCATGAGACAGAAAAAGCTTCAAAGCGCTAAATATAGCTACAGTTTGCGCATTTAAAATGTAAAACATTTACCGTAAGTTGGCCTAGCGTACTACGAAGTTTCAATAGACTGCTAACAAAGTCAAATGTCAAAGTCAAAGTCAAAGCATTTATTTCAAATAAACCATTATCAGGTACTTTTGAATTGTCAAAGTCAGTCCGTCAAAAACATGAAACTATTTGCACGTTCCAAAGCGTAGATCTCCATGGAGAAGAACGTGCAAGAAACTCCACGGATACTCTTTTAAATCATTTTATGTTTACAAAAAACCTGGTTACATTAACCTTGTTGCTTCTCTATATGAGAACAATGTATAGAAAGAATTAACACAATTTATAGTATCAAATAATTATTAAAATGAGGCAGTGGCAACTAAGGGATGACCAGTCTCCACTGACGGCGCCCGTTCACGAACATGACGCGTGCATCAGCACTATTCAGCTCAACCATTTTGAAGGTAACTGAATGATCCGATACACGCGCCACCATCAGCGAGACATTGGAGTGAGCATGACACACCCTTAACTGCCCCTGCTATTTCATGTCAAACAAGGAAACTAGCTATTAACATAATGGTCCATGGTCCTCACATTTACAGAACTTAAAATAAAAATTGCTTCTATATTATATAAAACTACGTAACGCAGCTTATACTGATTGTATTGTCACTGAAATGTGGCTTACTGCACCGTACTTCCAGTACCCAAACGTAGTTCCCCCAAACAGTGTAACTTCCTTTGTACACCACCTCAAACCATCAACTACCGAAAAGTAATCGACTGCCATTCAATAACGTAACTGCACTCTGACGTCATTTCGGAAACCGCCTCCGCGTCCGGCACAGCGCTCGCCGGTCCGGCCCGGATTCAACCGGACCGCGCCATGTATCACGGCCCTAACACCCATTTGATTTACAATCGGCCGGATGACACACGCACACGCCGCAATCGGCATTTGTCGTGCCGTAAATAAACCGGAAAGGGTAGTTACGTTTAAATCTATAGTAATCTCGGGTTTGGGAGTTTATTCGGGGTGATCCGGAGCCACGGTCACGCTCAGTATTTATCGTGATCCGTTATCTGTCCGGGATTCGTGATCAATATGAGGATTCATTACTGTCGATGCTGATAAGTGTATATGTGCGTTGTGTTTGATGTAGATGGAAATATTGATTGATGAAAGCTTTTTACATTAATTTTACAGCTCTGTTTGTAAGACTCAGCATGTTTTACTCTTTCTTCTTCTGGGTAAGCTCGCTCCATCGTCGACTTTGTCTCTGACATCTATGACCTAGACTAGATTCAAGAGCAAACCCATATTTAATAAAAAATATAAAAAAATCAATCTTGTTATTCTTTAGTTTCTCAACAATAGCATCCACAATCATACTCAAAACTGTCTCACGACTTGTTCCCTTACTTTAACATCATAGGCCCATATCATGACAACCAAGTCAAATCAATCAGTCTTCCTTGTAAATTTCAATTCCTTCTTCTATTGGGGTATGATTTCCGCACTTAGTCCTGATGTTGGACCATTGTGCGTGAGCCATGGCGACTGTCATTCCAACCAGCCAACATCCCTCCAGAAGTAGATCAGTCCTCTTAATGATTTCAGAATGTCTGTGCGTGAAATCGGTGTCCCTATTGACGCTTGTGCACTCAAGGAGCACGTGCGATACCGTTTTTTCCTCCTCCATGCATGCTCTGCACAGAGGACTGTCCGTTATACCTATCGTGTGGAAATGTTTTTGTTCAGTGAGCAGTGTCCGGTTATGATCCCCGCCACCATTCGTAGGTTGCCCCCATCCAGTTGCAGAAGGTGCTTGGTAAGTTTTCTGTCTAGGAATGGCATAGTCTCCTTGGACTGCCTGCAGCCTGGTGCCGAGGCCCACCACCATTCCTTCTTCTATTCATCGCTCACATCCAGTAAAAGACCATTACTATAAGCCGTAAAAAAATATTACACAAAATTCATATACAACGACATCATTTCGCCAGCACTTTCTGTGTATCATTTCCCAGTATATATTAATAAAAACGGGCCAGAGCATCGAAAATCCCTGTGTTAATTATCACTATCCATCACAACGCCATACTGTACACAGAATATTTATCACGTTAGTTATCGAGTGGCGTTCCCTTACAGGAATGCCTTTACACGCTGTTGAGTGGCTATAGAAGCCAATACGGAACACTACAAAGAAGATTCCTCACAGATTAGAATTTCCTAGGCCTTCTCGATTGAACCCTGAGCAAAGATGCCGACTAGTCAAATAGTTTCAAGCTCTTAGATTGTTTTCAGTTGGTTAGTACCGTGGTAAAGCAATCATGGAGAAAATCTAAATAAATTAGCGTATACTGAACATCTAGATAGTTTTAAAGAATCATAATTAAAATGCAATACGGGTAAATTTGTAATGAGCAAAACAACAATTCTAAATACCAGATTACTTAAAAGTCAATTGTATGATAGTTTTTAAAGTGTAATAGAATTTTTTGAAAAACAAATTAAATGACTAAATTGTATGGGTATGTCAACGGAAAATGGCAAACTTCGTAAGATTATAAAATAACTTGAGAGATTATAATCTCTCGATAAATTGTCAACTGGACATTTGGAATACTGTTTTACGCATAAAAATTCGATAGTCTATAATATCTCCATGCCGGTTCGAGAAATTGTGTACTGACATAAACTGGCGACTGGCGACTTGGTGTGATAGTTAAATTGGAAACTTGGCCCCTCATTGGTCTTTGTTGGTGTGAGCTCATATCTGAACAGACCAATGAGAGCCTTGTTTCCAGGTTTACTATCACGGGAAAACGGATAAATTGTGGACTTGTACTCTGATTGGTCGACATTTCATGTCAGTCCACAATTTCTCGGAATGACTTCGAGATATTATAGACTATTAAATTTTGATACGTAAAATAGTATTCCAAATGATCAGTTGACAATTTATCGAGATTTTACAATCTCTCAATTTATTTTATAATCTTACGGAGTTTGCCATTTTCCGATGACATTTACACGAAAAATTTGCACGCTTAATGTAAGAAAAAGCATGTATCCTCAGTATTTAATAGTTGTACCATCTTCTATACCATGTTTTATACAAATGAATTTTATTATATTCCATTGAGAGATGATTCTGCTCAATAACGATCCGCCTAATTGCCAAGTACGCTTCAAAGAGACTAAGAACCCATTGCCTTCGTGCTGGTTCTGAATAAGATGACGTGATCCTGTCCTGTGATTATCCAAGATTATATTGTAAGTGTGGTGGTCTTTAAGTTTGTGCAATCATGCCTACAGGTGATAGGATTTGTATTTCGGATCGTGGCCCGAAGGACATACGAAGGCAGAATACTTTATTCCGGTACTACGTTCGTGCGATTTCATTTTCGTTTTTCACGTGGGCCGCCGGCTTTTAGTTTCTACATAAATGTAAGCACCTTATTAAGCAAACTACTTCCCATATTCTGCTAAGCCAACGTCAGCCAAACTTCCCAGCGTACAAAGCAAAACCCACTCTAAACTAGTTACCATTCTTAACAACAGAGCTCAAACTTTTAAACCAACAATTTTTCTTCATAACTGCGTCTGACAGAGTGTCAGCGAGCTAAATGAGCTCCCATTGCGTCTGCCTCATTAGACCTTAACATAACGAAGTCAACGTCGCCCGTAAACTGCGGGGCAAATGTATAAGCCGTGTCGGGAGTCCCGCTTGCCTTTAGGATACAATGTTTTAAGTAACTTACCATGTACGTTTTCGACATAAAAAGTTTGAGGTTGTAAAATGTAGATGTGAAATCTTGAAGTGAGAAAAATGGGAGGTGTCGTGTTTGTAAGTGGTTTCGGTAAGATTATGGTGTTTGTTCCTGAGTGGGATAAAGATGATAAGAATAAAATAATAATAAAAATATAAAAAAATTATATCTAAAATTAATGAATGATTTTATCTATATATAAAATTATATCTTAAAACTACAGAGTTAACCCTACGCGTAGGTACTATGGGACTACGGGTAGATTTTATGGTGTTAGTAAATTCAATTAATGCATTTGTAAACAGATCCTATTAAATTATTTTAAGCAAGGTGAATAAACTACATTTTTATATCTTTCGTTTGAGTCGGTACATCTTATTTTGTTGTTATATTATTTTTTAATTTTCACTGATGTAAAAAAAATGATAGACGGTTATTTTTGTTTTGCATTAAGCACTTAGAAATATTAACGTTTCTCTCTGTAAAAATGAGATACCTAAACTTTGAATTCACTCAAGATTAATGTTCATCGAGAACATCAAACTCGCTAGGGAGTTTCTATGCTTCAGCCTTTAAAATAAATTCCAATGTCACCCTTGCTAATTTTTTAAATCGACATCTCTGTTAAATACATTAAAATCAAAACAGAAAATTTGTTTATTAAAAAAAAACAATTACCAACATGTTCATAATAATTAACCCAACCGAAACAAAACACATTAAAAATGTTGAATAATGAAAACAAACACCTATTTTATTAATCAAAATTTAGCTATTACAATAACACCAAAATTATTCTAAACTCATTCGATATGGGAGCCATTTGCTCGATATTTTTACGATTACTGCCTATACAAAGTTCATTTTAACTGGATACGGGGTACTCTCAAATTGACACCACAAAATAGACAGGTACAGAAGGTGAAGTCCGCACAATGAGTAAGAATAGGCACACATAGACTAGAAAGGTGTCTGGTGTATATGTTAACAAAACATCAGTGGGCAAAATCTACTATTTTTTAAGCAACGTTTGCATTCGCATCTCCGTCACGATCTGTCAAATACATCTGAATTTCCCTACATTTTTTATTCGGTTCTAATACCAAGCCTGTGTTCCCCGAAGGACATTTTACCAGTTGTGTTTAAGTCCCATTTAACACGAGTACTAGAGGTTGAGCCAAAAAAAGGTACAAATCTTTACTACAAATTTCAGAAAAAAAAAATCCCATTAACACTGAACCCAAGAAAATTACCAACCAGTCTATTCTGTCAACATCTCACCGTGTAAACTTAGGTAGAGTGAGCGTGAAGTGACCTATCATTCCATTTAGTTTGTATGGCATGACAGCTCACTTCATTTTCACTTCACCTAAGCTTACACGGTGAGAGGTTTACAGAATCACACTGCAGTAGCAGTTGTGTCCATAAGATTGACGAGTAGCGTGTCTATCGCGTGATTTTGATCGTTGAATGGAGCTAGCCTTCTGTACCTATTTACTCTGTGTCGTTCGTCCCAAACACTTCAGGGGCGCAATTAGGAAGTTCGTTCGCAACGACAAGTCAATAAACAAGAGAGGAGAAGGGCTAATAAAAGGTGTAATGATTGACAAAAGGTTTTTCTTCCTCTTTTATCTCTGGATCGGGGCTTTTATCTGGAGTGCCGTGAATTTGAAAATGAATAAATAGACTTTTTGAGTGGGAAGGTTCATGCTTAAAATGCTCGTCAACAAAAACTTTTTCGGCAGGTCTGGGCCTTCTTTTTGTTCAAAATATATATTAGCGACCCAAAATAAAAATGATTGATTTGAAACCGATACCAATTGATTCTTAATGGGACATAATACAGTTTTTAAACTACCTTTATAGGTAAAATCACATTCAGGACAAAGAAATGGCCTTAACAATGATGATGGCAAGATCTCAAGGAAAACTATCATTTTTTTTGAAGAAAAAAAAATAGTTACATTTAACAGAATGTGAAAAAGTCTCTGACGGGGGTCTGTAAGCAGCTGTTGGTTCCAATCGTACTTATCTTTTTCTTGCACTTGTGCCAATTATTTAATACGAGTGCAGGAAAAAGACTTAGAGTTATTGCAACACGTGGTCTTCCATTCTATCCTGTTCACTTTCACTGGTACCCTTTTCTTCATTACCATTCCAAACCGAATCAAACTATTATTAATAATATTATTGCTTCATTCCCACTAAACCGTCAGAAACAAATGTTTTCACGCACCTATGTTATGTTTACTCAAACTACGGTCCATAAAACATAGTATGTTACATTCACTCGTATCTAAATTACCGAGCAATTTACGTTGCTATCGCGTCAATAGCTAAATAGCTCGGCTCTGTGAGCTGTGTCAATTACGCAACAGTAATTTGTATGGAAACCGACAGTTCATTTGATTTTATCTGGTTTTGTGTTTCGCGTGTAATTTTTCATTGTGTTTTATGAGCTGAAATCAATTTCAGGTACTTTATTTTATTTTATTTTATTTATTTGGCTCACCAACAATTGAATACACGTGAACAAGGATGAGATACATCAAAAAAACTGATAGACCAGTGTACCAATTTGTTACAGGTAAGCACATCATGCATTACAATATTGTCGATTGATGCTGAACAATTTGCACAACACTTAAAATTAGTTGAGTTCTAAGTTACTCACCGAACATTATTATGATCTATAACTAGATTATGTATAAATTAAATTAAATTAACATGCAAACCTTAACACTAATCTGATTTTACAAGTTTTTATAAATAATACTTCGAAACCTACCAAGTGAGTCAGAGTGCACATCGACAAGATCACTGCAGCTGTTCAATAACTTACACAGTCGGGGGATAGGAGAATTAGCACCGTACTCATCGTATGTGTATTTGATTTTATTCGTGACCTACGTAAAATAAGGAGCTCGTGGCTAAAGAATATCAGCCGAACGGGTTGATCAAGGTTAAGCAACGCATGCCAAGGTTGGTCTGTGGATGTGTGATCCATCTTAACATACCGAGTTTCCTCCGCGCCTCGGAAAGCACGTTAAGCCTTTGGTCCCGGCTGTCATTTGTAGATCATTGGCAGACGTTAAGGATTGTCAGAAGCCAGTAAATCTGACACCAGTCTTGCCAAGAAGTAACGTGTTACCCAGTCAATGGGTTGTTGATGTCTGTTAGGCAGCCGCTCCGCACAAAATACTGGTATTCAGCTGAATCCGGTTTGACTGGAAGCCGACCCCAATATAGTTGGGAAAAGGCTAGGCAGATAATGATGATGAGTACTTTTCCTATTTGAGAATCAAAAAAAAGTTTAATTCCTTATATTAAAATCATAACCCTACTTTTGGCGTCGCCGTAGTCGGGTCATAACCCAGCTGTAACCTGACATCATAAGTCATCATCATCATCATCATCATCATCATCATATCAGCCGAAAGACGACCACTGCTGGACATAAGCCTTCCCGCAGATTCACCACAACAACCGGTCCTGTGCGTCTCGCATCCATCGGCTACCCGCGACCCTCACCAGGTCATCGGTCCACCTTGTGGGAGGCCTTCTGACACTGGGTCTACCGGTACGCGGTCGCCACTCCAGAACTTTTCGGCCCCATCAACCATCTGTTCTGCGAACAATATGCCCACTGTCTGGCGTCACTTCAGTTTGGCGATCCTTCGGGCTATATCGGTAATCTCATCATTAGTAGCAAAACAATATCTGCACCTTTCCATGAAAGTAGTGAAATCTATCCAGATCAATTTTGTTGTACGTTGAAATATTCCTATCGTCAAAGAATATAGAGCGACATAGCTTCACAATTTCATTGTAGCAGGCCGCGGGTGACGCTTCAAAAGTAAAGGCTTTCAACCAATTCACGACAACCTCTCTCGATATTGAGATGTTACAGGACGGATGAAATGTCTCACAGACTTATATTTATTGCTGAAATTCATGTTCTCGTAATTTTAATGTCAAATGTAGAAATTCCACTTAAATAGAGTAGGTTTTGACATTTCAGAAACTTATTCAGCTTAAGTGTTATGGATATCGGACAAAAGCCCAAAAATAAGTATGAGTAATATAAGTACGAAAATAAATCATAAAAATTGGTTGTCTGTAAAGTCGGTTTATGGACGATAGTTTAACGTGACAATGTCATAACAAAACATTGATAAAATGATCGTAACGCTACAATGAGCGTAACGTTACAATGAGTCATCCTTTTTCGTGCGTGCAGCCAGCGTTCATGGATTTATTAGACGTTGTCACGTCAAAAATTGTGAGATTGCAAAGAAAAAAAATCGTTTCATGTCACAAAAACAAACATATATCAATATTTACAGACCTATTCTTAATTTGAAGATTGAGGTAAACTTAAAAGTTTGATCCTCACAAATCAGGGCCGCGCCCGGAACATGCAGTTCATATAGAATGTACGCACCGATATTTTTTGAGCTCCTGGCGAACCACGGCCCGTCCACATCCTGAGCGCGGCCCGGATAACCTTCAACCTGTGTGTTGAGGTACAAGTCAATTGCTAAGTTACGAAAACCCCAGCCAGCACCAACGGGAAATGAGCTCCTAAACACACAAATACTAGCCATAGTGCTCATTACTATTCCTGCCAAGCTCTCCAACTGAACCCTCGACAAACATATTTAACGTTTGAGCCAGAAATGGAAAATAATAGTTGAACAACTGAGATTTGTACTTGTACTCAATCAATCGAAGGCTATATGTTCATTAACTGTACAACGTGTAACAGAATAAACACAATTAACAACTTTTACAACGGGACCAACACCGAAATCGGTGAAAAAAACAGCTGTTCAGTACCTACTTACACTTTGTCAAGTTATGCGCACATAAATGTATGGGACAATCTCTTTTTTTAATATGGCTTTGCTCTTGAATCTAGCTGCCCTTGCGATTTTAGTAATGGCCGAATATTCGTCGCAATTTTTTGATAATCTTACTCATTATCATCTGCCTAGCCTTTTCCCAACTATATTGGGGTCGGCTTCCAGTCAAACCGGATTCAGCTGAAAACAAATATATTACGTAAGCGGCTTCCTACCAAACACGGTACTTCTTGGCAAGACTGTCAAGAAGTACCGTGTACCGTCAGGTTTTCTCGCTAACGACTGACAAATCACAGCCATGACCCACGGCTTAACGTGCTTTAAAAGGCACAGAGGAGTCTCGGCATGTTAAGATGGTCACCCATCCACAGACCAACCTCGGCAAACTTTGCTTAACCTTTTTTTTTATGTCGGGGGAAAATCCTCATGGATGTCCTCCGCCCTGGAGCGGGCGGAGGGGTCTGTCAGATTCTTACTGACTAAAACCACCCCGGTGTTCCATCTCCCACCTTCGCCGTTCACCTTCCGTAATCCCTGGCTGGTGCCAGCCCGCCTCTGCGGGCCAGCTCGCGTCAGCGGGGGGAGTGAGGTGTTTGACTCAATCTAACTGGCGAACTAAATAGGTTTTTATTCATCTTTGCGGTGAAAACTTGTGTTCAGTGAAATGTGAGGAACCAACCATGCAGGAATATCGTAATAGCATCTTCAATGGCTGCTTAAGCCGTGGCAGGCGTTCCGTGTTATTTAGCTTAAACCTACGTCTATTGCAAACACTCAAGAAATAAGACCCTAAATACACAAACAAAAAAAGTACCCGCCGTAAAATCCAAACGGTTCCATTCCAATATTATATTTCAAAAATAAATTCCGCGTTCCAACTTCGATAATGTTCGTAATTCCGATGATAGCCGAACATGACGTATTGAGGGTCGTAACTTGCCGAAGTTACACGATCGTGCTGTGACGTAACGGCAGCCTTGGAACATTATTTTTTATCTGCAACTTCGGTTGTAAATCAAATAAAAAAACTATTTCGTTCTTCCTGTGAACTGAATTCACTTTCTCTTTTTGTTTTATGCACGAGTTTTAGTTCAGATTCAGAGCCGCAGTGCAATTCTGGAAACTCGCACCGTGAAAGAGTGAACACGAAGTGAGCTGTCAGTGCATCCTATCAAGGTGGTACCAAGTGTACGATGCCGAGGGGTATCGTATTAACAAGTTAATGCAAGACTGGTAACACATAAACAACAGCAATCGTATTAATTTACTAATATAAAAAACATGTTCTGATCTACGTACGTACTATTAATGTTGCATTTGACTTTCAAAACAGCATCCGAATAACACACAATGGACCGTATTACCAACCCGTGTCATTCGTACAAATCTCTGGTTGAAATGAAGGGATCTGTGCTGGGAGCACGGGATTACCCTACGACGACGCCCCGTGTCCACATGTCCTTGAGTGGGGAGATAGCTGTATTTGCAATTGCGTGACCGACGTGACTCTGGCGTTCTGTGCCACGTGAGTTACTTTCACTAATCTGTTACAAATTATAAGCTTCATCTTTTCATTACAAGCAATTAATTATAAGCAATAGGTAGGTACAATATTACATGTGTTCTCGTAATACTATTCTTTAGAATTCTTCTCTACAGACTAGTGTTTACGCTTTAATGTACAATGTAATTACAAAAAAAAATCTTTAGGCATCACATAAAAGTAACAGTTAATGATAAGAAAAAAAACATTTGAAAAAGCTTTAAGAATTACTTTCTTTTTGTATTCTCAACATATCTCCGCCCACAACTGATGCCTATTTATTTTATTATATACCCACACCCACACCTAACAACACCACTGGAAAGTCACAGGAAAGCAAAACACGCAATTTCGTTTACTTGGATGTTTTATTTTCTATTTCCTCAAGCTATTTCGATTTAAAAACCAAACTGCTGAACCGATTTTTAATGAAATTTCTAGGGGACTAATCGGAACGTATATACTTTCACATGAAAGAAGAATTTTTCAAATCGGTTCATAAATGACGGAGTTATTAGGTAACAAACAAACATTTTAAAAAATACAACCGAATTGAGAACCTCCTCCTTTTTTGAAGTTGGTTAAAAAGGAATAGAAATATAAAGGTGATGCTTATTTCCAAACAAATCTTTTCCAACATACTTGCAAAATATGAAAAAAGTGAACATAAAACAATAACATTTATTTAAAATCTTCAGTACCGTATAATTAATCACAAAGCAGTCACTAAACCATTCAACTCAAAACTTCAATCCATCGCGTCGTTCCAAAACTGTCCCCGGTTGATCCTAGTTAGAACCCAGCACTGCACTTGTCTCCCGATTCTTTTTTTAAAACCAGCTTCGAGATGCAAGTCGTTCGACTTCGGCGGGCGTTTCCGTCGGCTTCCATTAGGAGAAGCCGGATATTGGGGGCGATACGTGACCCACCCCGGAGACTGCTCGCGAATAACGCCTTCCATAGTAAAAGCTTTCGAAGATATATCTCAAATCGGTGCGGTTAATTCATTCTTTGTTTGAATGTTTTGGTTGATTGATAGAAATAGAAATGCGTTATGTTTTGTTAGGGTTCTGCCGGTTTATTCTGTCTTCGCCTTACCGTGTAAACTTAGGTGGACATGAGGTATCATTCCATCTTTGTCGTAAGGTTTGACAGCTCATTTAATGTTCACTTCACCTAAGCCGGTAAATTGTTTATAGAATGGCACTGTTTCGTCACGCATTTATAAGCCTCCGTCTGTCCGCTTTTCTTTTGAAACGTGAATATTATATAACTATTTTGTCAACAAATGACAAAAAAACTTAAGTGCGAGTTGGACTCACTTGTAAAGGGTTCCGGACGAATCTCATTTTTGTAATATCTTATGTTAACTCACTTCTTATGGGTTTACCTGTAATCTATAGGTAAAATATATATGCATTTTTATTAAAATTTTAGGCTTTCTAGTTTCGGATATAAGGGGTAGTCATTTTTCATTTAATTTCTTGAAAAACTTTTAAAAATGTTTATTTTAAAATAATGTAAATAATAACATTAAAACCCTCACAAATAGCCCTTTAATTTGATGTGTCATAGTGTACAGTTAAAAACTTTTTTTTTAAATTTCAATTTTGGGACTTAAACTTAGATAGATAGACCATACTCAAAATTATGTTTTTTATGTAATGCGACCGTGTTTAGGTTACAGAAGTTCATTTATGTGTACAAAATTTAAACAGAATCGGTCCAGTAGATTCGGAGAAAATTGGCTGTGACAGACGAACACCCAAGTGATTCTAAGAGGGTTCCGTTTTCACACATGTTTGGAACCCTAAAATCTTTTTTTAATACTGTTTACAGATAAATCACATTTTGTTTTATAATCGTTGTTACAACAATGATAATTTTAAGTACAATGCCAAAAGCAACATTTTATGCCAGTCAACCTTGAGGGATAGCAAGAAACACGATATTGTATTATTTTGTTTTTATATTTTACGAAATTGGAAAAAAAATATTTGGCATGAATTGGGCTCTAGCAGTCTAAAATATGCTGGAGAAAATAAATACTTTTGATTCTAGGCATAGATCCTGAAGTACGAGTTAACTTCTGATGAAACAAAATCTTCCCGTAGTTTTTGGTTCACGAAAAGTTGACTCGTATTTTACCAATAGCGAAATACGAGGAAAAACTAAATTCTGGAAATTCAACCAAAGAATTCAAAGAAATACGTACATCCAATAAATGTTCGCTTTGGTTGAATCTCTCGCTTCTTTTTAAATTTTGGATTTTACTGCAAAGTTGACAGCTTTCAGGAGGAGCCGACACGCTGTATTTCTACAATCTAGATTTTATAAGAACCGTAAAATGTCATAGTGGCAATATTGAAGAATTTGGCGCGGAACCTTGCAAATTGGTACGACAAATGTGTTGAGTTTTTATACATACCTATATCACGCGAATAGCTGGACCAATTCTGATAATTATTTTTTTTTTGTGTTTTTATTGTCAGGAGAAGGTTCTTATGAAAGAAAATTTTGAAAAAAACAAATAAAATCCGGGCGAAGCCGGGGCGGGCCACTGCCTGTTATTTGTTAAAATATACTTCAACTAGTGAGTTGAAGTATATTTTTTACTATATTATGACTTTGAAATTAGTTATATAAAATTATTTTTGTTTCATATAAATGCTTGTCCACATATTTCATTCAGTTTTAAGATAACTAGGTAATAATAAAAAATGGTCAGTTTTTTATTAGGAGCGAGAAGACTGATCGGACATTTAGGACTGTAATTCTTTACAAAGTATTAAAATAAAAGTGTTAACAAATAAATATAATTTTTTAATTTACAGTAAACGAACTATAATATGTACAAGTAACAACGAAATACTTAAACAACTAGACCAATAATCGTGAAATTATGTACAAACGCGTATAAAAACATAATAAATCATTGGGCATCAAAAAATTCAAAACAAATTAAAAAACCTATAACTTCAGCGCACAATGAAAAATCTGCTAAAACAATGTACCTACACAAAATCAAGGTAAGAAGAAGCCCTCACAAACCTTCAAAATCCTAATATGTTTTCTCCAAACCAAAAAAAAAAAACCCAATAAGACTCCCTACCCCAACATCCACACACTCACAAAAAGCCCATCCGTCTACTCCATTAACAAGAAATGCATTCACCAGCCTGCATGGTTTATTTGTTCCTCTCCTAGTGTTCCGATGTTCCACCACCTTCGAACCGGGACAGGCCAGCGTCCCGATGTGTTCGCCTTTTGACGTCCTTACCCCGAAGCTCTGAAGACACAAAGGCTGCCGCGGGAGCACTCACACTGATTGTATCTGGAACGTGTCTTTGTTAGCGTCCTGGTTCAAGAAGCAGGAGGGGTCCGAAGGTTCAGCGGGCTAAAGAAATTGGCTGATGGTTGGGTATTTTGGTCATGCAGCTACGCATTACAAAGTAGTGGTGGCCATCACAGATTGTGGTTATAAAAATAAATAACTGAGATCCTATTTATATTGCTGGCGTATCTGAATGTATTTCATAACTCTGAGAACCTGATTCAAGGTTTCTGTATACACACCATCTTCTACTTTTTTAATGTATTAAAACAAAACAGAAAAAAAAAATGAAATTATCTGTCGCAAGTTAAACTGGAATCTCTTCAGCGTTGGTTAACTGGACTATTTCTGATAGGCCAAAGTTAGCACAAAAAAACGAGCGAGTCTTACAGTAGTCGCATAGGATGTGTGACATCTGACGTCTCACCTTGGTAAAAAGCAACATTAACATTAGAAGTACCAACTGGCAGTCAACTTGACCAATCAAATGACTTCTTCCGCTCTGGGAGGAGCGGAAGGGCGTGTCAGACTTACTGACTAAAATCCAGCCGTGTTCTTTCTAAAGCCCTTTGCCTTCCAGGGCCGGGGTGACTCTTTCGAACAAATTCCGCAACCCTGGCAGAGCCAACTAGACCACTGCGCGCGCTCATTGGTCAAATCGAATAGCGCGCGCTTCCTGTTACACATTTCCGTCCCATTTCACGAAATCACTCCCACATATTGTAGGAAAGCGAGAGGAAAGACGTTACACATGAATAAAAAAATTTAAAACAATCTATAACGTAAGTAGTCCTTATCTTAGTCCTCATCTTTTTTTTTGTTGTCCTTTAGGTAGCAAAAAAGTAAACTGGAAATATGTGTAAGGGATGAGCCCCATAAACATATTTCCAGCTTACTTTATCTTCTGTCTTCTCCAGCCAATCTGTCAAGAACGAGGCCAAATCGTCACACGAGTTTGTTGCAGTGATTCCAGGTCTATCTGGGTTATGACATTCATCTTCAGGTCCCCACCGCTTTACAAAACTAGGCTTCTGCACTTTCTTCTGTAGTGTAATCGCCGTCAGTGTTAGCTTCAGTGCCTTAGTGGCAGTGCCGGCGTGTTTGGCCATACAATTCACTTAGCTCTCAAATAACTTTATGCGGGCCACACTCGATGGAATGCGCTTTGCTTTCGGTAGCCGTTCATTTGGATTTGATGAAGAAAATGTGGTTTTCTTTTTCGAGCTTTGTCTATTATAAGTCTGTTGTGGTCAGAGTATACTTTATTGTAGAACTTGATTTTGCTTTTGGCATCAATAAAAAAAATGGTTAAAAAATGGCTACTTACTCTGGACTATGATATAACAGAAAACATACTAATCTGAAAAAAAAAGCGCTTTGATAGGTACTGATCTCTATTTTCTATTCTATATTACAAAGTTCTACATATTATATAAATCCTAAGGTTACATTCAGACATACCAACACAACTCGCGAATCTTAATTCATACACCCACACTAACACATACCATCACATATACGCACACACCATAATACCCACACACACACTACATACATACTTGGTTATCTACTGTTTTTTGTGTATTAATATTAGTCTTCATTGTTAATTAGTTTTTTAATGTATATTTCTTCTTCTTTACTAGTACATAATTATAATATATATTTCATGTAGTAGCAATAAGTGTAAACGGAACGAAGGAGCCTGGATCTCACGACACAGGGAATCCTAGTGTGAGTTCCAGGAATCAACTTATCGGTTGTAAATTTTAAGGACAATAAATTATTCTTATTCTTATTCTTATTCTTATTCTTATTCTTATTCTTATTCTTATTCTTATTCTTATTCTTATTCTTATTCTTATTCTTATTCTTATTCTTATTCTTATTCTTATTCTTATTCTTATTCTTATTCTTATTCTTATTCTTATTCTTATTCTTATTCTATCCTCGAAAAAAATGGGTTTTTTTTTGGACGGACCCCCATCCTTTTTCTAAGTTACTTCTTATTACATCAGCTATCTGCCTGTGAATAATCTATACTAATAATAAAGCTGAAGAGTTTGTTTGTGGAACTACCAGTCGGATTTGGAAAATTCTTTTTGTATATATTCTTTTAATTTTCAAAATAAATGGCAGAGTATCACATGAAAGCCATATTTATGAGAAACGCTATAAGCTATACGGGAACGAAAAATTCCTACGGGAACGGGAAAAACGAAGTCGCGGGCAAAAGCCAGTCCCGTATAAATCGCAGACTAGCCGGAACAAGTAGACCGATAGACAGACAAAAAATGTTAAATAGTTTTTTTTATAACTATTGTGTATACTTTCATTACTAGTAGTATAAATAAATTACTATTCTAAATGCGAAAGTTTGGATGAATGTTTGTTACTCAATGACACCAGACCGACTGAACGGATCTAGATGAAATTTGGCACAGAGATAGGTTAGTCCGGAAAAGCACAATGGCTACTTTTATCCCGGAAGTATTTCTCTTGGGAAAATTCCCGACATTCACGCAAGCGAAGCCTTTTTTAGAAGCTTATACTTTCCTATGCATTTAGTGACACAGATGGAAACCCCATTTTTAACGGGACTAATATTTACCAACAGCCCTGAGTGGATTAGCCATGTTTAAAAATTCTTGGAAAACTCGTACTGGCACAAAAGAATAGCAACAATTCCAATTTCGAACCTTCATATTGAACCAAAAACACATCAGCAAGATTTTTCGACTTTCCAAATCCAGAATTTCCTTCTAACACACTTCTACGAATATGCGCTTAATATCCTCTTAAACAACACACATTCGGGCTTAATTCTCGACTGAATGTTTCTACCCCGTCTTTAAATACTGGCATTAGTGTGTTCTACAGGAATATATTACGCGTGCAGCGCTGCAGCGGACTAAATGGTCTAAGATCCCGGAGACGCCAGACCTTACTTATTTTCTCATTAACAATATATATTGGATATAGTCCTCCTGATCGATTTCGGCCATGGCGGCCATTCTCAACCGAGAGCAGCCATCGGCGCGGGACATATTATAGTATACAAGGGTGTGCGCAAACACAGGTGTACTCTCTCTTCCATACTCTCATATTCCTATGGGACGGCAACCCGACACGACCGGAGAGAGATCTGGCGCAGAACCAACGGCTTAACGTGCTTTCCGAGGCACGGGGGTGTCACAACACCAACTTCCAAAATCCGGGCTGTCACAGAGAAATTCCTTTTGGAAAAACTGAATTACACTTTTTTACCCGACCTGGGAATCGAACCCAGGACTCCACGCTAGGCAGTCGCGCTTGCAACCGCGAGACCAACGAAGCACGGTAACGAAGCGGACATACCTACGCATAATCGGCACCTAGCTAGCAGATACCTGCTTGGGCCGACGGCCAAACTACATAAAACCAAAACTCTGATTGCTTATTTTTATGTAGGTATGTTTTACAGAATACTGTTAAATTATTATTAATTAAATTATATGTTAACGGCTGATTAGTTATTGCAATAGCCTTAAGAACTGGTGCCACCTCGAGTGGGATCCTGTTTCGAGATTGAAATCTGGGCATAGTTTATTTACTAGGAGTAAATAAGGAAAACTAAAGTCTGCCAGGATTTCGGAAGATGCAAACTGATACATTCTACTACATTCTACTACTGATACATTCCTGACTATTGAAATACGTTTTATACATCATTAAAAAATTACTAGCCGTCGGCCCAAGAGAGCAGGTATACGTAGGTTAAAAGAACATCTAATACTAACTTATCCCACTTATTTTGTTTGTCAAAGATTTGAAATAAACCATATAAGGCACTTTTGAATAGTCGAGATCAGTCAGTCAAAAACATGACCTATTTGCACGTTCCAAAGCGTAAATCTATGTGGAGATTAATGTGCAAGAAACTCCACGGACATTCTTTTAAATCATTTTATTTATTGCAAAAATAGTGAGAAGATAAGTAAGGTCTGAGGACTCCGGGATCTCAGTCTAAAAATGCAATGAACGCTATTCAGGCGCATTACTCGATGGTGCTTCAGTGAATGGCTGGATTGTTCGAATTTTGTTTGGTTGACGACATTTTTGTTTTGGATTATTGTTTTAGTGGGGACTATTGTTTGGGTGGGGGTGGATACTACTGTATTTTTTTTTATAACAATTGCAATTACCCCCCATAGCAACAGACAGACAACAATAGAAGGACATGCTATTCATATTGGTAATGTTCTCAAAAAACTACGCGCCTGACCTAGGCGCGTAGTTCCCACAACCTTTTAAAAAAAGAACAAGAAAATGTAGGTAAATAACGTAGTCTTCTAATAAGTACATCCCTAGTTAAGTTAAGTACACACTGACATGCTTGTCACACCGTGGACCCCTGCCAGTCTGCCACCGAACGCGAATCAATGCGCACACTCGATATTAAATTTTTTGTGCACGCGGCCATCTTGTTCTGTTTCGAAAACTTAATAAACGTTTTTCGTTGTAACAAACCCATTAGTTCCTGCAGCACCATCCCTAACAACGTGCCAATGCCATCATAATTCCGTTGTGAAAAAGGGATAGTGCTTTGTGTCTCTTATAATTCTGTCTCTCTCCCCCACTGGAATCATGATGGTTTTAAGATGACATAGTAATTGATGGACGGCCTCTGAAAATTTTACCTTTCATTATTTGTCGTGCGTTGAGAAAACTATTGATGATACATAAAAATAATGTACTACATAATTAAAGTACTCATTATTACCTATAGAAAATCCGCAAGACTATATGTCTAACTATTATGGTTAAGTCACAATGACCGCTTTTTGTTAAAATTATTCAATCAAAGCCCAGTTGGAAAGAAAAAGTGGTGATTTTGATATCAAAACATTCACTTAATGGTTCGATAACTAAGATTGATTACAAATGTAAATTACACTTTAAATAATTCAAATCAGACCTTTCGTTTAAAAGTTAGGTCGAGAATAAAATGCTCTAAGTAAGAAAAATTTTGCGGTTTGAGCGAACTGGGGAGAATCTTAATGCTTGGTCCGATGAAGTTGAAACACGGCATTAATAATTTGTGTAAAAAATAAGAATAACAAATGTTTTTTTTTTATTTTTTTTTAATAAACCTCTTAAGCGGCGAAAAGGGGTGATGAAGTGTTTAGGGGAGTACCTAATTTTCCAAAACTAATCTTTAAAAAGGGTCAGACGGGGCGTTGAAGTTTGTGGAGTACCTATTAAATCCGCCCAGACAAAGTCGCGGGCGATGTGCTAGTAGTTTATAATATTAACAATAAACTTAAAAAAAGTAATTAAATTCATTCGTTAATTGAATCGATTAAAAAAACCAAAAATTTATATAAGACATGAAATATGTTTGTTATCGTGGAATATAACGACGGCGAAGTGCCAATAACTCCTAACTGCTGAAATCAATAATTTACACAAACTGGAAGAAAAAAAATATCTTGAGAAGTTGAAAATTAATATAAATTAGTTAACAACCATTTAAATGTAGTTTCAACTAAAAATACACTTCGGAGATTAAACATAATACATGGGAAAAGCGCCAGTAAATTAAAAGCTGTAAAAATAAATCTCGAAAAATGTCAGTTAGGAGGTATTGGCACTTCACCGTCGATAACATACTTACTCCTTTCTGTTCATCCCCATGAAATAAAAGGTGTGAGTTTATGTATATCTGGTAGTTCATCTGAACCAAATTCATAATGAACTAATTACATAACTCAGCCCCAAACAGTATTGCACACATATTACGACAGTTTATCAAATTACAATTAAAAGATAAGAATCAAGTAGAGACGCGAAAACGAGTAACCATTTCCACAGCTTAAGTACTAATACTTAGTATAAATTATACAAAGGAGCCCCTGTTGCTACCTGTGGCCTTATATATTGCGTCAAAAATAAGGCTCCAATAAGTGGCAAGCTTCTGCAATATAGTGGATATAAATAGGCACTACCTACCAATAGTAATACTTTACCTGACGAATTTCGGTCATGGGGTATCATAGCACACAGGTACGTGCTCCCCTAATCCTTCACTCTCTGAAACCGATGAGACGAAAATCCGACACGACCAGGGACGTGAGCTTCCCGAGCCACGAGGTAGCAACCCAAATAACACTTTACCCGATCTGTAACCAAATCCAGAACCACGTTCATTAACTACGCTCACAACCAGAAACCAACAGTAATTTTCCTATTATAAATGGCTCGGCTTACTAACATTTTATTTAGGTCACTATCTTCTGCCACCTTCTTCACCCGCGTGAATATTAGAAAATATCCCAAGGAAACATACTCCAGAAACATATTCAAGACTGTAAATAATCTATCTGTGTGACATGTCATCCACATTCACTGAACCGTTCCAGCGTGATTGATTAATAAACATAGAAACAAACTTTCGCATTTATAATAGTAGCAAGATAATTAATATAATAATTCATTTATTGGCACACACAAGTTATAACACATAAACAATTCACACAAATAAGAGTAACATAAAATGTACAGGAAATGCAACAAAAATGACCATGGTCCCCAAACTAGGCACAACCTGTATCTCGCTGGCCCAGGATTAATGAATAGGCAGATTGAATTTATGTGTGACAGCACAATGTTACCTACTTTTAAAACATGTCAAAAATTAAGAGTAAAATAATTACAATCAGAAACAATGAAAACTAATTTTAATAAAATATAAAAGGTATAGGTCAATGGCCTTAACCATAGAAATATACATAGAAATCAGTTGTTTAAATATTCTACATATTTTTAAATAAGATTGTATACGCTGACAAAGCCAAAATACTAGAAGCCATTTTTAAACAATTAAGGGAACAATAAATTCTGATAAGTAGCTACGTATATCTACGTTCACTTTTTAAAAGCATCTTTATAAATTGAACAAAAGGTCGCTGAACAAAAACGTGTTTGATAAAAGACATATTTCGTAAGCCTAACTCCCAGAGGCGCGGAGATATTATCATATTTTGTACAAATATTAACAAAACTGCCCTCTTGAGCTATATCTTATGAAAAAGTAAATTGGCGTTGCGGACCAGGGCTCCAGGATTAGGATATGACTACAACAGTTTGGAAAATGGTTGTGAAAGCACTTTTTGACTATCATCGGAAGTTGTAGGAGTCGACTGGGAGATGAGACATGTAGACATAAGGGACTTCGTGAAATAAAACACACGAGTATTCATGTAAATGAATGACGTTCATGTAAAAAACTGATTCGTTGTGGTAGTGGCTTTTTAAATCTCTAAAGGACTTGATATACAAAGCGGATAGGGCGCGCGGACAGGGCGCTGTGACGAAAATGTCAGTCCGTGCGCCCGCGACGCTAAGTATTATTTTTCGTTCTCTTGACGCCATACATTTTATATTGTCAGCGCCCTGGCCGCCGCGCGCCCTGTCCGCTCTGAAGTCCCTTAGAGTTTAAAAAGCCAATCCTTTGAAAATCAAAAGTCACTCATTCAAACTATGCTGAGAATCAGTTTTTTACATGAACGTCATTCATACACATGAATATTCGTGTGTTTTATTTTAGGAGGGTAGAGGAAGTAGCACAAAAAGATCCTCATCATCTGTCTGTTAAGTTGAAGAACTTAACATAACATCTATTCAGATGTTTTTTAAACAATCACACCACAACTTAAACAGTTTGACTTGATTGAAACTTGTTTCACTAATTTCATGCCTTAAAAAAAGTGGGGATGGTTCATACATATTATATAATTATTTTAAGATTGTATTAGTGAATAATTTATGGCTTTGTACACAGAAGCACTAAATGTGTTAAAGAATTAATTTAGGTATGCTCGTTTTAACGACGGCCATAAATTAAATATCTCATAGCAAAGACGTATTCTTACCATCCTCGCGCTGCGGGCGGAGCTTATAATTAAGTTTGTAAAAATGAGAATATGTTTAAAATACATGCTCATTTAAGTCATATGTACAATGTGGAGACATCGATACGACAATCAATGAAAACACTGGCAATACTAGTTCCTGGGAATATTTTCAATTTATTATAAATCCTGTCACCGAAATTAAAAATAAACTTTCCAATTACATAAAACGTCAAAAAATCTCAACTAGTCACGGATAGTGGCTATTACTCTGACGAAATTTTGCAAGCAGTCTGTTGCAGTTAGTGACATGAAATTTGTGATAAAAGACAACATATTCGCATGAACAAGTATTGCCAGTGTTGTATCGTCGTCTCCACCCTGTATAATTAAATAATTGTGCATGTACATACTCTCCGCAGGAGAGTTCAGTTCACAGTTCGAGTTAGTTCGGGCTATGTCGGTAACCTTGGATAGGTTACCGACATAGCCCGGAGAAACGCCAAACTTAAATGGCAGTGGGGAGATACCGATAGGGTTGAAAGGTACTTGAGTTGCGACTGTGTACCGACATACAGCGGCGGAAACATACAAATGATGGACCGATAACTTAGTGAAGGCTGCCGGAAACCATTGGATAGGAGACGCAAAGAACCGAACGATGTGGTTACGCCTAAGTCCCAAACTGGTTGAAATGATGAGTTATCATGTAACTTAGTGAAGGCCGTCGGAAACCGTTGGATGGGAGACGAACAGAAACAAACGATGTGGTGACGCTCTTTGGGGAGGCCCATGTCCCAAAGTGGCTGAAATTATAAGTTATGTTCGTAAAAAATATTCATTATCAGGTATGTAATTAAAAAAGATGGTTCCCAAAAAGGCAAGCTCAGCAATTTAACCAAAAAGTTATACCTGATACTTCAGAATCCATTGATACCAATAATTCACGTTCAGAGAATGTCCGTATCCTTTACATACAACATCGGAGTATTTCAATAAATAATGAGGAATCTGAATTGAAGTACTTTTCCGATCATTACGAAAAAATGAGAAATACGCCATTCAGATGCAGAAGTCAGATTTAAAGCGACCGATCGGATTCATTATTTATTTGTAGAGTCACTGATCGAAAAGAAGGGCAGACTGGATTAAATTACTGCCTGTATGATTTAATCAAAAGATTTCTCGTCTCTGAGAATTGTAAGCAGATTTATATTGGACTGTAGCCTTTGAAGCATCAAGTGCGGTATTGACTGAGAAAGAAATAATCTAAAAAAATATATACAACCGACTTCCAAATAAAACAAAAACCTACAAAGTATAAAATAACTTTAATTTCGGAAGTCGGTGTTTTTGGTTGTTGCCGGTTTCCGAAAAAAAGTTATTTCATGCTTAACAGTGCTTTTTATTTGGAAGTCGGCTGTATTTTTTTGGAAAAAAGTACTTTATTTTTCTCTTTTTAGTGGTCCCCACAGCTAAATTGATATTATTTCCATAATGAGTGGTTGCGCTATGTGCCATTAACGAGTTACTTTCTGGGCCTTCGCAGTCAAAAGTCCAGACCAGCTCATAGTTAAATATCTACTTTGCTTTGGGATTGACATCAACCTAACAAGTCACTATACTAGATTTTATTGATTTTAAGTTGACGAGGTCACTGGTTTATCTCTGTAGTTCAACGTCCAATGCAAATGCAATATAGCTGTAACTAAACCCAACGCAAAAAGAATCATCAAGATTGATTAATCCTACTAATATTATAAACGCGAAAGTTTGTAAGTATGAATGGATGGATGGATGTTTGTTACACTTTCACGCAAAAACTACTGAATGGATTTTGATGAAATTTGGCACAGAGGTAGATTATAGTCTGGAATAACACATAAGATACTTTTTATACCGGGAATATGTTCCCTTGAGATAATTTTCGACAATCACGTGGGTGGAGCCACGGGCGGCAACTAGTAAACGATAAAATTATGTCCGAATATATAACCCCAAAAACATGGAAATTCAGGTTGAGTATGTATGCATCTGAGTACCGGCGTGATGTTATGTTCTAAACTGATGTAAATCCAGGGAGATTTGCTATCGTTTATTGAAGAGTTACGTTGCCTACCTCCGAAGTTCTTCATCAGATCTTCACCACAATTGGCGGAGAAATCGATGAAAATAAACAAAAATAAAACATACAGTCGAACATAGAACCTCCTTATTTTGATTCCGGTTAAAAATTGACGATTTAATATGAAGAGACATAACTACTAAAAGATCAATATCTTTTGATCCATACATCTTTTTATACATTTGTTTATATGAACATTTAACAGCCTACATTCTGTTCATGATCTGGCTATCAACCGGGTGCCGCCCGGTTGATAGCCTCGCACTTTATCTAACTCAACTTTTCACCACAAGTCACCCAAAAAGTATCCGCAATAAAATGGGACTAGGCCAAACAGGTCTGCCGGATTTCGATTGTTCATAGACTACATATATAAACCACATTATTGGTCCCAAAAAAATTAGAAAGAAAAAGAAAGAAGAAAGAAAAATGTTTATTTGGGACTCGCACAAGACTAACAAACCAGTAAAATAAAATAAAATTAAAAACTAAACAGTATAATAAAATAATTATCTGTGCGAGGCCAAAATGGTCCCTATCTCAGCTTATGCTGCGATATCTAGAAATAAATAACGCAGCGCTGGTATTCTGATAGGGCCAGTCAGTGGTGCCACGGATACATTCACGGAGCATATATAACAGAAATATACAAATAAAATAATAAGAATAAATATGGGTAAAAATGCAACAATTATTAAATATATATAAATAATAAAAAAATAAATAAAAAATCGGTACATACAAACAATAAATAAGCTGACACCCAATAGCCCAGTGCTCCAGCTACATTTCGACATCATAGACAAATGAATAGAGCGCGCGGGCGCAAGTGGGAGGTTATGGTCGGCTGTCACAAAGAAAAGATGGTTGAACAGAAACATAAATGTAAATAAACAAAACAAAAAGCTATATCGACTTGTAGCATCTAAATTGCGTTTAAGTATAATCTAGAAAAATATTAATAGTTGCGGGCTGTGTACTGTAGTGCTTTGTCGCCAGGAAGAGTCATGCATTTACGGAGAAAATAGAACATAAAATCACCAATTATGTTACTAACAGCGTGCAGACCTAGGGTAAGTTTATGTGGTATCCTTTTGAATGCATAATAGGTGTTGTTTGAATTTGGAACTAAAAGTACCAACTGTTCTTAAAGCACGAAACGGCGGTGGCAGGTCGTTCCAGCAACGAGAAGCAGCAAATTTAAAACTTCCACGGAATGCAGCAGTTCTATGGGGCAAGGTCAACAAGAGGTAAGCAGATGCTCTAGTTTTGACTTTGTTCACATCTCGAGACCAAGTTAATTTACCATATAGATAGTCAGGTTTTTTTGTGAGAATTATGCCAAATAGCAGGGTAGCCAGATGAAGCTTTCTCCGTTCTGACATTCTCATCAAATTACCCTTTTAATTTACAGCGATATCGCGGTAGACCCAGGCAAAGTTGACGCCTATCGAGTAATTGGCCCATGCAAGAGTTAATCGGTATACTTTTGGAGCTAGGAGGAATGGAAGGAAGAAAGGGAAGCTGGAAGGAAAACAGGTTAAAAAAACACCAACAACAAATACATAATTAATCTGTCCTCATCGTGTCCAAACGAACACATATTTACAAATCAAATACAAACATTCTTCGTTCTGTACAACAGAAACTCCACAAAGAGACACAAAACGATTCTTCAGCCAGTACATGATAAACCAAACACACAAAGTTAAGTCCAAAACACCTTTTATCAAATCTGAAGCCTTTACAGCACCACAATAGAGTGACGGCTCCTCCCTCACAAAGACCTTTGTCCTTTTAAAACAGACATTGACTTACACATCGCTTGACGTCCTCTGACTTTGGCTGACGTCGCGTGTGACGCTGGTGTGATACCGCCCTTAATCCTGTGTGCCAACGCTATGATCCCTCGGAAAAATAAATGGGAAATAAGTTAAACGTGACTTGGCTTAAAGTAACATGACTTTACGAATCTGTGTGGACAAAAAGTTTTATATTTGGGACGGTGAGGACTCATTCAGGTTGAGGACTTGGGTGCTTTTTTTGTTGGAAGAAAGGCACTCTAGCCACGGCGCGTTATTTTATTATGAGTTACTAGGATGGCAACAATGTTCATATCAAATCAATCAATATCAAAGTCAAAGTCAAAACGTTTATTTCAATCAGGCCATTAAACGGCACTTTTGAACGTCATCATTTACAGTTCAGTAAAATTATAGTATTAAATTAATTCAAGTGACTCTTCTGTCCATTCGGAAAGGAAGCAATCAATCAATGTTCTGTATGGTGTCGGTTGTAAAAGAATAGCACCATCCCATCACTTCCCGTGGCTGTCGTAAGAGGCGACTAAGGGACTCACCAGAGGATGGATTCTCTGTGCAGCTACACTGCGATCGCCAACCCGCCTGCCAAGAGTGGCGATAATGACAAAAAATATGAAACTCTAGTTTGTTCACTTATCCGTATAGATTTTCTGTATCAGAATAGCGTTACTAGTAAATCTCTCATTGAAGAACATGTACACACACTACGCGCAGGAATCGGTAAGCGTAGTTACAAAAACTTGAATACCGTAATTTTGAAGCTGAGCTCAGCACTGTACACATCCTACTTCCTACTAATATCATAAAAATGTGAAAGTTTGTGAGGATGGATGCACGTATGTTAGTTGCTGTCTCACTCTTATCATTAGAAAACCAGCGTCAGACAGCATCAGTCTGTCTGACATATCGCCGAAATGGACCTTTTTAGTGCAGCCGTGAGACACACTTGGTTCTTAACATACCTACATTTTTTTTTTTTTAATTTTAGTATTTCTATGTACCGTGCGTGTTTAATGTAAGAGCTAAATAAATTTAATTATTTCTTTCTTTTATGAAATTAAACTGTTGCGTACAAAAATTACACGTAGACTATTTTTTTTTAAGGGACGGAAGTACTAATTGAAAGGAGACCCAATCCAATCTTCTTGAAGCCTCCAACGATATCCGTTGTTATCCACATCAATTCTTCAAGTCGACTATTTGACTTTTTACTGTAAATATTTCAAGTAATTATCAAGTATAATCTAAGGTTAGTGTAACAATTTCTTACAGGTTAGCACCGCATGCCCCATTGACTTGAAGAATTGAATAAATAAAACGACTATAACGGTCCTTAGGAAGATTTGTAAAAATACGTCACACGTCATAGGTAGATAGATACTCCTCCAAACAAATATATCTACAACATTCACATTTCAGCGGCAAAATCACTTCTCTAGCACAATGAATAATATTAGGACAGAATATATGTTCCCTGGCCGTGGATATTATCCGGGCACGGATCGTGCTAGATAGACGAATTCGGAACGTAGCCCGAATATATTTCATCGTAGTCATAATAATATTATTCTCCGATATTTTTTTTAACACGTATTTACTGACAATGGATGGATTAACTGGACGAATAGCCATTTATGTACACAAATATGTATTTGGTATTTGTATTTCAATTACTTTATCAATCATTTATTTTGTTGAACATAGGTATGGTTACAGATGGTACATTGTCTAATATATATGCGCTATGTTTTGCCAATATATGGCGTACAAAATTTACATAAACAAGCAATTACAATTACAGTTCCAATTCAGATGGCATGTCATTACATTAAACAAATAATTCAATTATATATATGTCAGTTAAGTAAACAGGTCATTACAATCTTAGACAAATAAAAACATTCATGCTTAATCAATAATAAAATCAAAAGTGCTTAATTAGCAAGTCGGAATCGACATACATCTGTTTATCAGTAGTAAACTCAGTGATGGAGTAGTAACATCTATCTAATAGAAATTTAAACAGAGACCTCTTAAAGGATCCCAGACACTCTTTATTTCTGATAGCTGCTGGTATACTATTATATATTTTTGGGGCCATACCTAGCACACTTTTGCTGAAAAATGCGGTTTTATGAGAGGTAACATGAATGGTATTCTGATAACGGCGAGAGCGCAGTTTTTCAAATAAATGCAATTTGTCATTGGTATTTGAAATACATGACACTGAGGTATTTTGTAGTTAGTATTTCAAATAATTTCAAAATACATTTGAACATAAATACATTTACCAATCTTATTAATGGGTGCGTTCTGAAGTAAACAGCACTCGATAGCTATCGTAAGCAAACCTAACCTAACAACTCACCTGACAGTATTTTGTCATTAATATTTTGCATTTTAAATATAAATAGTTAAAATAGTGTAAATTATATTTTAAATACACCGGTTAAAAGTATTTCGTATTTTAAATACAATTCGAAATTTAGTATTTTGTAATTTGTATTTTAATTAAAGCAAAGCATGTATTTCTGCAAACAGGAAACAAGTATTACATTTAAATAGTTCAAAATAATAAGTATTTATTACATACTTTATTGTACACCTCATAATAAGAACAGGACAATCAATCATAAAAAGTGTACAATGGGCGTTCATAGCGCACAGTACAATTATAGTAGATTAATATTATTAAAATACACCATGTATATGAAAGTAGTATTTTTCACATTGAAATCCAAAATAAATTCTAAAACATACCATTCAGCCATTGACAAATTAAATAAACAGAGCCGACCCCAAAATAAAACCAGTTCAACGTACAACACACGTATCACCACGGGATCCCTTGAAAATTTTCTTCCACAGATAATGCTAATGGATTTCCTTCAATTCTTCCCTTTATCCGTGATGGGAGCTAATGAAGGCGAGGCAAGCCTACAATCCAAACCTTCGTAAACATATACAACACATATCCTACCTTAGTACAATGTTATAAAGTTGAAAATTGCTTGAGATTTTCTGACACGTAGACACACTTTATTTTTCTTGCTCAGCATGACTCCTTGGAGTTTGACACGCTCTGTCAGTAACACCATTGTTGTCGTAAGATAATGTTGGGACAAATATTGGACAGAGATTTTGGTAAGTAAGTATTCAAAGGAGCTAATGAATTAATGTATCACTTTTAGAATTTATGAAACCGCCCCTTAACCTTTTGTCCGCCCCGGTCGGCTATAGGCGACAAATGAAAAAGTGCCGAACACGCCAAGGTCGGCTAGAGCCGACAAAAAGTACGGCGAATTTGCGGCTTGACGTCGCGGGCACACCGATGCGTTTATGCTCTGGCGTTTAAAAGATTAATACGACCAATAATTTTACACCCGAAGGTTAATTCTAGTGTTTAAAATACGTAAATTCAAGTTACTAGATCAACTTGACGTGATTGTTGTATATGTCAAAATAAGTCGAAGGGAGGTCTTGACAGATTGAGACTGAGATTAAAATATGAAGGTTCCTTAAAAATAGGGACACGCACTCTCGTTTAAAGTCCATACCTAAATTGAAGGTAATCTCATTTTTCTGCCTTGTCAAATCAACAAAACCAAAAACACATAAATTCAACTTCGATCTAAAAATAACCTACTTCATAGTCGTAAAAATAGCACTTTGCTTTCTATTGACTTCAAACAAATTGAAACGGTCCGGGCGGATGATGACTTCGTTACGGTGCAAAGGAGGAAGCTCCGTCAGAGTAGCTGTAAGAACCTCCTATGGAGCCAATTTTTGCATGCTGCAAAGCCGAAAACCCCAGTGTATATTTCCCGTCTCCACTACACCACTGACGCGGAAGACATTGTGAAGTACGTGCGCCAGAGGCTGAAGTTTGCGCCGAGAGTGCAGCTGCTGGAGTCGCATCGTAACGTCAACTTTAAGGCGTTGTTTGTGGTGCGCATACCAACATGCCACCTGCATCAGGTGATGGGAGTAATTTTTGGCCACAGGATGTGGTATTTCGCCGGAACGCACAGACAGTGATACCATCATAGTTTTAAGTTTTATTAACTAACACAATTGTTATTATATGTTTAACTAGGTTTAGGTATTTATCTATGGGCCTTTATAACCTGAAAATAAATGTTTTATTCATTTTTTTTAACTTATATCTTATTTTCTTAAATATTACTTTAAAATACAAAAAAAAATAAAAATATTATTATCATATTGAAATTTTCTAGTCTTTAAAACAATCAGTGAAAGTTATACGTGGCTCCCAAGTTCCTAGTTCTACACGTACGCAGAACCCTAAAAAGGGGTCCTTCCAGGCCCCGTGCCCTTGGCCGTGACTTATCGAGAGGCGGCATAGTCGGATCGACCCCGAACTTATTTGATGACGTTATGGCTTTCCACTTCGATCCCAGTGAGCGGACTTGGCAGTTTATAGTACTACTGATGAGTTATTGGCGGTTTTTATGTTCGGATACTGAACGTTTGTCTTTTTTGATAGTTGTTATTAGGTTTATATGGAAAAGAGATAGGAAAAGAAAACCAGTCAAGTGCGAGTCGAGCTTATGCGCAAAAAGTTCCGAACGAATCATATATTTTTATATATAACTAGTTATTTCCCGCGACTCCGCACGCGGCTATCCCATTTGTCACGTTCCCGTAGCAATTTCGGGACGAATTATATACCTAAATTTTTCTCATGAATAACTCAATTCAGTCTTACTATAACATTTATCTATGACCTGTATATTTAACACCTTAAAAAAACTGATTTACACTTCAACACAAGGCTTAGTTGAAAACCAGCATCAAGGAACTCCTAGTTGTCTGACATTTTGCTGAACTGGATCTATTTGGCGCAGTCGCGGGGCACACAATATACTTGTTTGTAATTAAGTTTCCTTTTATTTGTACTTATACTGTGTGTATCTGTGTGCGCTAAGTAATATACTTTTCTTTCTTATTTCTTTCTTTATTTCATTCCAAAAACCGCATGAAAATCCCTTCAGCAGTTTTTGAGTTTATCGCAAACAGACAGACAGACGCGGCGGGGGACTTTGTTTTATAATATTAAGTGTCTATAAGCTTAAACTATGTATGTATAAGTTTTGGAGACTAGGTACCTTATTTCCGAAACTACTAAAGAATATAATAATAGAAATAGACAATTTAATAATCGATCGATTGTAGTTAAGAATCTTCTTTTCCGAATTGGTTTCAACAATAAGGTATAACATTCAATCGCTAAACAAAACCAGGTCAGAATGATATCAATTAATTGATCTGCTCGCAGGTGCCAGCCAGCTGAATGTTAAGAAACTGAAGAGAACTGGGTACAATCCGTTTCAATTATTTACGACCTCCATATTCTAGCGACTGCTTTCACTTGGATAGTACTTATTTTAAGCTAAAATATAGGTGAGCATATAAGGAAAATCTTTGATTGGCAAACGAAAATGTAACACGTCAGATAAAACAAAAACATTTATAAAAACACAAATTCAATGTATGTCCCAATGTAGACTTCAATGTAAAAAAATATTACACTACAAGAAAAAAAAAGTATTCAGTAAAACAAAATTATTTTTTTTTACTACAGTAACATAGGTCAGTTAAAACTGTTTGATCAAATAGAAGTACGAAATTTCGTATTACTTCATGCCATTTGACAACTCATTTTTGATCTGAACTGAACTGCTTGATCCAGCCTGTTTGATCAAATTATTTGAACGTGTATAAGGTGAAAAAATCACACGATTGTAACACACTACAAGCTGTGCCTTATCTGAGCGTATAGCATAGAAATGCGGGTGCGAGATAACAGCATGGATTATTGTATTTCACAGTACAATGCCCAGATGCAAAGGTAGCGCTAGTTTTTTTTCTTAAAAAGAAGGACGATATTTTGTTTTATTACTTTGTACTAGTTACCGCCCGCGGCTCCGCCCCCGTGATTGTCGAAAATTATCCCAAGGGAACATATTCCCGGAAAAAAAAGTATCCTATGTGTTATTCCAGACTATAATCTACCATTGTGCCAAATTTCATCAAAGTCCGTTCAGTAGTTTTTATGTGAAAGAGTAACAAACATCCATCCATCCATACTTACAAACTTTCGCATTTATAATATTAGTAGGAAGTAGGATTTAAGGGGAAATAGTGCCAAATATCTAGTTTATCAATAATTTCAAGAAAAAACTACTGACTAGCCTTTTGCCAACTATATTGGACTTTGGCTACCAGTCAAACCAAATTCAGCTGAATGCCAGTATTTTACATGGAGCGGTTCTCATTTTTTTAAGTATGGGAAGTCATCAAATGACTTCTTCCGCTCGGGGTGGAGCGGAAAGGCGTGTCAGACTTACTGACTAAAACCCTCCTAAAGACCTTTGCGTTCCAGGGCCGCGATGACTCTTTCGAACAAATTCCGCAACCCTGGCAGGCTCTGGCCCTAGCGGGCCCCGTCTTCTATGCTGACAACTCTTTGAGGTGCGCCTGGAACACAACGCACCATCCACTCATCGCCAACTTGTGATCGGACAGCGACCCAACGCTTGCCATCCACAGGCCGAACAAAAATCTTCTATTAGTTTTTTTTTAACAAAGCTCCCATTGACGAGACACCCCACCTCCATCTATTCACATCCCTTATCAGTGCCTCGCAGTGATTGTGCCAAAGAACTCATCAGCCAGGTGCGTCCAACATTGTGTGTGCTATCAGCGGCGTCAAACGTGTAATGTCTAGAAATGGCTCCAAGTGTTCTGAACTGTAAGCAAAGCGATGTCCGACGTTATTTACCTCTGTGTACTTCATGTAGTGCGTGGAGATACAGTAGGCTAAGTTGCATGAGTTTGTTTGGTTGCAGTTATTGAACTGAAATGGTAAAGACCTGCAGATGGAACAGCCGAAATTAAGAACGAAACCAATGCAGTACTGAATCGTACCAATTGCAAAAATTGGCTAAGTCTACGACGGACTTTTCGCGTTTTGTGTTCCGTATTCGCTGTAAAAGTTATACATTGTAGGTTATGTAATAACCGGATTAAAAATCGTTACGAGACCTAAACTTCAAGCATCTAAGTGTGTGAAAAAAAAGAGAATAATTCCATGTTTTCAGGTTATAAGGCAATGATAATAATAATTATAACTGATGAAATATACTGACACGGTGTTGTGTAATTAAACGTTTGTCTAAATTGGACCTTCCATAAAGAAATCGGGAGAAAGATACTTTTCAAGCCCCAACAGACTTGCCTCTCTGTTCCCCCGCTACTACACCATGTTGGCCCCTCGTGAACCACTTTGTCGGCGTTATCGCGACGCCAGATGAATGCTATCTCTCTCTTTTGTGCGCTGCCGGGAAATTAACACGTTTTGCGTTTTAGCAAAACAATTACACACGGCCATTGTGCGATACTGCGGGTAGTCGACGTTTCTACACGGAGTACAGGGGTAGGTTGGTACATAGGTAGGTTGGTACAGGGTATTGTTGATACTAAAAAGATGTTGCCATTCAAACGTTTGCTATTAGGTACATTCGCTTTGACGTGGACGAGTTTATTTTGAGGTTTGATGTTTTTAAATGGTCATGTCGTTGGTAAAGGATGTGCTCAGACGATAAGTGGACCTAGACAAAGTTCACTTTCACTGTCTAGGTCCTTTGCCTAGGTATTAGTTGTCGTTATCACTGAAATATGGTAACCATAATACATACTGTTATCTGTTACTTTTAACAGACTTCAAAAAAGAAGGAGGTTGTCAATTCGACTATATAATGTTTTTTTTTTGTTTTTTTTTTTTGGGTGTTTCTTATGCGATCATTCCGCCAATTTTAAATGGATTTTGATAATTATTTTTTTATTGAAAAACCTATACTCCTGAAGGATCCTAGGGAAATCGAGGGCAACCCTCAAATTTTAAAGGCACATACGATGTTTTTCATATACTTTCTAACGCAATTCAGATAAGTTATTGTGCCTGGTTATTAACATCTCATCTTGTTGAGTTGATGATGGAAGGTATAAGTCAGGATCTGATGCTGGAATCCCAGGAAAAATGTTTGTTCAGCGATATTTTCACCAATTATCAAAAGATTTGGATGACTCTTTTGTTGTTTGGAAGAGTATTTTTTAAATTTGAACATCAAACTATTTAAAACGAACAAGCATAAGTAATTTCAAATGTTCTATTTTTAATTAAGTTGAATTTAAAGTAGGTACTGAAGTGAATGAGCATTAGTTTTATGTGGCGGTGATTTTTAATCTGTGGCATGCGGGATTATTTTCCCGCCATGAAATGTTCAACATATTTTGGTTAATAATTTTATTGAATTAAGTATTATGAAAAATATAAAGCATTGGAAAGTATACTGCGCTTTATTTAACCTGCTAGCTCCTGAACTTTTCAATACTTTAAGTTAAGAAATCTACAAAAACAAAATAAAATGACAATTGTAAGGAGACCCTAATGGACATGATGCAGTCACAGCTGATGGTACCTAGTTGTTACAGTCTTAGGTCTGTGCTGAGTATGATGGATCATCATATCACATCTAAGTGGCATATCTATCGTGAAATCTATTTCCATGTCGTCTCGAAAAACCTTTAAAAACAAACGGACACATTTCATTCTCTAGAATGAATGAAAATCTGAAAGGTTTTCGAAATACCCTTCATCTTTTCTGCACGCAGCGTCATTTCACCGCTGCATACATTTCCTTATCTACCCTCATTTAATATTCTTGTCCTCACTATTCTTTGACTGCGCTTATCAGTGGCGCGTTGCCAAGGTTACTGCAACCAGATAACTTACATAAACACTCGACTATCTATTTAACTCGAGTTCTTGCACGCTCTCTGAGAATCACAGAAAAGCGTTGAATGCAAACGTGGTTGATAGCATCAGCTAGGAGGTATTAGTTCAAAAGCTCCTTGATTTTTAAAGGATTTATTTTTTAATAGACAAGAAATTGTTTGGAAAACCACTTCTCGTTATAAGATTAGGGGCTTACTTTGAGCATGAAAAGCGCCCATGTTTAACTTTAAATTGGTATCGAAAATTTATGATGGAGAAGGAGTATAAAGGCCATAATATAAAAAGTTAGTTTGAAGGAAACTCACATCCACTCGGCTCAGTTGACATGGCAAAGGAAAAAACACTTATCAATAATAAACAACGAGCTGTAACTGTCATTTAATAATTCAAGGTAGAATTGAGTTGTTGCACATGACTTGGAATAAAGGGCAACGTCCATATTATAGTAACTCGTAACTACCTTTGGCCAGCGACGCGCATGTACCGTTGTTTACCGTTCCCATATAGCCGTATGTATATACATAAAAATAATTTTCTAAATCCGACTGGTATTTCCAGAGATTAGCGCGTTTATACAAACAAACAAATTCTTCAGCTTCATTATATTACTATTGATTTCCTCTATACATACGACTCAAACATTCCTCAAGAAAGGAGATTGTAACAAGTTAAAAAATATTGTCACTTTGACATGTTGCTCCTTGAAAACTCTTGAGTCAGAAACGTTAATGTATTGGTGACATTAACGTTTCTGACTCAGTTTGAGAACTGTCAATGTGATTTATTGAGTAGAATCAAGTGAAGAAGAATACAGAAGAACTAAGAATACAGGGGTAAGTATTGATCCAAACGAAACATTCACGCTTGGACCTCTATTATAACGCGCCTAAAACTGTATTTATCAAGAGCTTACTAACGGCATTATAGAAAGCCTAAACGTTAATATCTTTCCTAAAAATCCATACCCTTTACTCCTCAATATGTTTTGCTGACATCCACTGACACACACACACACACACACAAACCATAACAAGTAAATCAACGAACCGCCCACGATACGCGTCTAAATTATACGCTAAACGCGCGCTAAACTTAGAGAAGGCTTTGTTCGTCATAATGGCAGCATTGTTCTGATGTGTGCCAAAAATTTATGTTGCCAACATAATGGGACGTGAGTTACGAAGGTTGGTATGATGCTAACTGAATGAATAGTGACTTGTGGGGTGTTTGTGAAGTGGTGACAGATATATTGGTTCACAGTTGTGCGTTCACTTTGGGTTGTAGGCAGAGTGACGTTTTATCAGCGATAATGGTTGTCAGAAGTAAGAATGTATAAGATTGTTGATCATTTGTTCTGTGTCTGGGTGTAATTTGTCTATAATATGTATGTATTTAGAAACATATTAGTATGTTTATCAGTTGTCTGGTTGCCATAGCACAGGCTCTGCCTAGTTTGGGATCGGATGACCGTGTGTGAGTTGTCCCAAGATATTATTATTATTCAGTTTATTCGTTTTCTTAAAGTTATTTTTTACATTTTTAAATATTTCTTAAAAAATACAAAAACAAAAAAAAAACATTTAAAAACATCAAAAATAGTAGCCCACCGGTATCGGGAACAAGGTCCAAGCTACCGGCGGTCAGGACTCCAGAGAGAGGAACCTCCTAACAATGCGAGCCGTGTCCAGAAGTACTGCTTTCTGAATCAAGCCCTTGATCCAGCTGCTTAACGAGAGCCTCCTGAGGTGCTGGTCGAGGCTCGTGGCTATTAAGCCGTTGGCTGACACGACTATCGGTACAATGATTGCCGAGTTCACATCCCACATGTCGACAACCTCGTGAGCCAAGTCAAGATATTTGATTTGTTTATTATTCTCGGCTTTCACGAGGTTCTCGTTATTATTGTCATGCTCTACGGTTAGGTATGTGACGTGGTCATTCCCCTACATATTTGACTTTTTAACCGGCTTCCAAAAACGGAGGAGGTTCTCAATTCGGTTACTCCGAGTTTTCTGATCCGATTTATGTGATTATTTTTTCTTTCGATGCGGTATAACTTGCCATGTGGTTCCGTAAAAAAAATATTCAGTTTGGCTTAGCAGTTTTTATTTTATGAGCATTTTGCTAACTTGTTGCTTACTTGGATAATGTAATTACGTTGTCCAAGTAAGCAAGGTGTTTCTAGTTTTGTTGTTTCGTTTTTGATACCGACTTCCGAAATGAAAGTTATTTCAGGCTTTTTAGTATTTTATTTAGAAGTCAATTGTATTTTTTTTGTAAAAAAAGTTTTTTTTTCAATGGATATCGCTAATAGAATCTTGTTTTGTCTACGGCTTCTTGATGTGGTAAGAGCGAGATTATCAACCTGTTGCTTGTTATCTGTAGGTAGTTGATGTGGGCTACCTTACAAAATACGTGGATGAAAAACCAAGTAAAACGTTGCTTTAGTAAGAATACGCAGCAACGGATCAGATCTTATTAATTTTGTTTCGGGATCCATGACAGTTTCAAAAGAATATTCAGAATCGTTTCAGAATCAGAATCAAAAATCATTTATTTGCAAAGAATGTAGGTAACAAAACATAGTTTTGATGGTGTAAACGGAAAAACAATTTCAACAATTCTACCGTATAGCATGCAACATATAATAATCATAAGTATTGCAAATCTTTATTAATCAATAATTGTCAGGTAATCAGTTTTAAATGTCTTATTCTTAAAAGTCAAATTCACCGGAAAAACAATAGTCATACATTAAGCTACATTAAATAAGAGATATAACAAATAAAATATTATTGTGCAATGTCATAGGGTGCTATCATTTAAAAAGTCACTGACAGCGTAATAGCATTTATCAATCAATAGTTTCTTCAATTTATTTTTGAAAAAATGAGTTGTATCATATTTAATGTCGTTAGGTATTTTATTATCAATAATTGGTCCCATATCGACGGCGAAGTGCCAATAACTCCTAACTGCTGAAATCAATAATTTACACAAACTGGAAAAAAAATATAATATCTTGAGAAGTTGAAAATTAATTAGTATATTAAATCAGTTTATAAACATTTAATGCAGTTTCAACTAAAAATACACTTCGGAGATTAAACATAATACATAGGAAAAGCGCCAGTAAATTAAATGCTGTAAAAAATAAATCTCTCGAAAAATGTCAGTTATTGGCACTTCACCGTCGATATGCATAATATTCTTTCTTAATAATACTGTTTTGAAACTACCTGTATGTAATAGACCTTTATATTGGGATCTCAGTAATGCCACCGATCTTGAAGAATGATTTATCATTATTTCAAAAAGACTAAGGTTCATTTTAACAAATAGTGCTACCTCCAGAATATAAAGCGATGGAAAGAATTTTAGGTATTTAAACATAAGAATACAGCTGTCTGTTGAATTAATGCCGGCTCCGCGACTCGATGAGTTTACACTGAAGAACTGGATGATTATTATGCTCATAGGTACTTTGCAATGACATGTTACGTATACTTAAAGTTAACATAGTTTGAAAAGGCGAGGCAGATTGATTGTAATCTAAGGTATATAAACCGGCACGACCGGAGGTAGACCTGGCGCAGACCGTGCTTTCCGAGACACAGGGGTGTCACACCACCAATTACCAAACTTCGGACTGTCACAGAGAAATTTCTAATGGAAAAACCCAATGAAACTTTTTGCCAGAGCTGATAATCGAATCTAGGACTCCACGCTCGGCAGTCGCGCTTGCGACCGCGAGACCAACGGAGCAGCGCGAAGGTATTTACTATGCAAACAAACGTGATGAAAGCCCGTTCCAATTTAAGACTCCCTATTACGCAAAGTAATCTTATTCATCACGAATACGTCCTGAACGAGGTCATACGAAAACCCTTCACTATATGAATTACTTTCGAACCCTTAAAAATCGGAAGGAGTACAGGGGTCAAAAACTTTTGGGGCGCGAAAAAAATAGTAGGTAGGCTACGAGATTTATTCGGATCCTGGAAAGGCCTTCTGACATAAAGAAGGATGACAGTTTAGTGTAATTAATAATGGAGAATCTTTTCATCGTGAATAATGACATTATTATTTTTGACATTAATTCTGTATTATACACGAAAACAACTTGTTATACAGTGATGATGAGCTGTGGTGTGCTTTGCCTTTTCGCAACTATTTAGGGTATTCTGGAATACAAAAACTTCACAAAAAGTTACTGCTATTGATAGCGACAGCTACTGCTACTATTTGATCTCCACAACCCAGTAAAGCGATACCCCTTGGTAAACCTTGTTGTTAGAATATGGGCTTCTGACTACTCAAGACGGCAATCAAAGAATCAACCCAAATCACTACATAGTATAAAACAAATTCTTTAAAACTACGCAACGGACTTTGATGTGGTTTTTTTTTAATAGATAGGGTGATTCATGAGTATGGTTTATATTTTTAACACATGCATAATATAGTAGAGAAACACTGATCATTTTAGAGTGTACGTCTATATATAATCAGTAAGGGATAACCCACAATAACCATTTTTTATCCTTTGATTTTTACGAGAAATAATGGCTTATTTACGAAGCGATTTTAAGCAATACAGCATTACTCCTTATCCAATTAAGTACCTTAAATACATTTAGCATTTAATATAGATCAACATGGCCCTTTACAGCATGTAATTAAGATGAATATTTTCGAAGATATTACAGTTTTAAAATGCAGGGACATAGCGGTTGCGGCGGTACCAGCCGGGAGGCCGGCGGCGCGTGCCTATAAATAACGTTCAAGTTATGTGCTCAAGATGATGTCGCGAAAAAACTGACATATGACAGAGTTCCAAGTTACTATACAGGGAACCAGAGTTCTAAAACCGTAGTATATTTAGTATCAATACTGCACCCGTGCGAAGCCGGGGCGGGTCGCTAGTCTATATAAATCATAGAAAAAAAAAGCAAAAAAATATAATAATAAAAAATAATCTAAAGAATATTTGCTTTTCCGAAATCTGAGTATAAATAATCTAAGTTACCTTTTTTGAAAGATAATTCTCACGTACTTCCCAAATGTTTACATCCCCTGCATTTTGGTTCCTTACTCAGCGGGTACAAAGTCACGCTTTTCACAACTTTCAATACACATAGAGATCTTATAACTTGGGTTAAGTTGAAAAGGCGACATTTGTAAGTCCATTACTAAAATTGCTTGCGACTTTCTACGTAGGAGCAAAATATGTACTGATAATGCCATATATATTAATAGTTTATTCAAACAAATTCCTAATAATCTGGAAAACTAGGCTTTATCCTAAACTTACCCTAACCCTTAAGGTTGGCCTAGTTATTAAATTACATTCATCACATGTTAATTATTTATCATTATGTAGGTATAACAACGTACCTATTTCATGAAGGATTTCATTTTCTATCGAAAACTAAAAATACCTAAATTATTTTGCGTAAACGTGTCATCGTATAGTTAAACTACACAGGTTGACGAGTTTCAAATTTTGGACATAATATCTATATTTATAAAAATGAATCCCTATTTGCCTTGGTCACGGCATCACGCGTCAACGGCTGGACCAATTTCGCTAATTATTTTTTTGTTATGTTTGTTATTGTCAGGAGAAGGTTCTTATGAAAGAAAATTTTGGAAAAAGATACATTCTGGCGAAGCCTGGGTGTGCCACTAGTTGTGTTTTAAATACCATACCTCGTTAACGCTCTTAAACTGAATTACCTACACTTATCAAAGCCAAGAAACAGATTTCCCTACAAAATTATCATTTGTATGTGTACATTCTTCTTCTTCTTCTTCACTCGGTCCCTCATTATTGAGGATCGTGGTCACTGGACCCCTTTAAGCAGACAATCTGTCTCCATCGATTCCGGTCCAAAGTTGCCATCACCACCTGCTGGAATTTGCTTGAGGACATAGCTTCTTTCACTTGGTCTGACCATCGTGTTGGTGACCGGCCTCGTGCTCTCTTTCCTTCGGTCATCATCTGCCTAGCCTTTTCCCAACTATATTGGGGTCGGCTTCAAGTCAAACCGGATTCAACTGAATACCAGTATTTTACGTGAAGCGGCTGCCTACCAGACTTCCACAACTATTAACTAGGTAACACGGTACTCCTTGGCAAGACTGGTGTCAGATTGACTGGCTCTCTTTCCTTCGGTATTGCCAACAATTACCAGCTTTTCAAGGCTGATATCTCCCTTCGCCTTTGTGTACATTATGATTACTGAAACAATCACAATCAACTCAAAGGAAACTATAATAGTCCTAAAGATTATCTTTAGCTAGTACAGACAGTAACGTGACATCTCACCTAATGATAACACCACTCTCACACTCACGCGATTATCAACCTTGAAGTTCAGAAGTAAAGGGGGAATATCGCGTGAAGACTTCTGTCCATTTGCAGTAACATCTGGTCAACAGTGTAGTTAGAATCTTGAACCTTATTAAGTAATTAGCTGTTGTTGCTATTTGTAGAACATATTCGTAGACAAACAAGGATTTTGGGACAGCTACATATGCTTAAAGTTTTAGTCAAAACATGTTCATATTTTTCTCCAAGGTACTTTTCCGGTACCAATGTAACAGTAAGCTAACTTAGGTACTACCAAAATAACCTGGAACTATCGCTTTTTTTATAACGCTTAGAAAGAATTTCTTGTATACTCACGAACTCATGTAAAACCATTCGTACAACTATTGCTCGACTAGAAAAATAACCGTTCATTGCGGCTTAGATTCGGACACGACACGAGTTAATACAAGATTCTGAATGCAGCAAGGGGTTTAAGCTAGCCCAAGGCAAATACACCCTTATTACTGAGGAGCATATTCTACTTTTAACACCTACTGCGAGAAAATTTCATTAATAATTTTTAATTTTTATTGTTGTACACCTACTTTTTAACCCAAAAGTTGACTGGTAGAGAATGCTTTGTTGCATTAAGTCCGCCTATGTACCATGGACATAAAGTTTTTAATTTTTATTAAAAATAATCATTTATAAAGATAAAAATGGCCAAGGGCGCTTTTAGCGGTTTTTTTTTTGAGGATGGGAAATCATCAAATGACTTCTTCCGCTCTGGGTGGAGCGAAAGGGCGTGTCAGACTCTTATTGACTAAAACCCATCCGTGTTTCTTCTAAAGCCCTTTGCGTTCCAGGGCCGCGGTGACACTTTCGAACAAATTCCGCAACCCTGGCAGGAGAGCAAATGCGGTGGCAAATGGATTTTTGAGGAAATTTGGGTCATGGTCTGTAGCACACTATTCTAAAAAGAATCTTACCGTGAAATTTCAGGTGAAGTAAACAAGAAGTGAGCTGTCTTACAATCACGTTGCTATGACTGTTCACGTCGAGCTCTCGTCACTTAGATAATTAATCAATTAAGCTTTGAAAATAAAAATTAACCGATTCAATGCGGTACACGGTTTAAAAAACTTCTTTCTGTGGCAGTGACAACAATTATGCCATGCCACGACTGGCGTGTTTAACGCCATAGAAGATGACGATGACCTATTGTGCCATCAGCCGTGTGTACAAAAAAAAAAAAAACTTTAATTCGTTAAAAATAATGCAACTTGAAAAGGACATTAACCACAGATTTTTTTAAATCTTAACAATATCTATACTATAAGTGAAAAGCAATGATAATTTTGTTCTGGGTAAACCCTTCAGAATCTAAATTTGAAAGAGTTTTAATCGATTTAAAAATGGCACGCCTCTCGTGTCATACGCCACAAGTCAAAACATTGATGACACGACTATCGTGCCATCCGCAACAAATCGGTTAAAGACCGAAAAGTAGTCTTTATTACAAATCATTGATACAAGATGTTGCCGTGGCAAAATGTGTTGACGTTTATAACCACGCGTCTAAATTAAAATTAACTCAGTCAAATGCCAACAGGCGCCAGTGTTCGCTAAATTGGTCTCAAGTATCATCAATTATGGTAAAGCGATTATCTAGATGAAAGTGTACTAATCTTAATGTACTTATTAAGTTAAACCCGATATTCATTAAAGCTGATTTATAATTAGTACCGAGTGACAGACCTAAATCGAAATTATGGAGAAATTATTAAATTTATAATAGTACCTAGGTGTTATAACGGGATAAAAACTTCGTACAAAACATTTTATTCAATTTAAAAGCAACAGAGATTTTAACGCAGTCAAAATGGTAGTTGGACGTAATGCTTTTTGTTTATGAATTTTTCAACAAGCATTTGCCGGTTTCGATCGAATTTAAAACATAAATTTAGAAAAGCCGGAGTAACAAAAATCAAATTATCCCACCTTATTATTCCCGCGATTCGTAATATTCTATATCTTAAAATAACGCGACCTATCGCGTCCGGCCCTGGTTAAATTTATGGTCTAGAGCGATGAGGCTTGGGAAGCGGTCACCTCCTTGTGCGAAGCAGTAATGCTAGCGAAGGATTCCCGGCCACCTACTGCGCGGGCCTGCGGACGTCGAACGTTGGGTGGCTTGCTGTCCGTTCACCACCAGGCTCGGGTCGATGGCGGGTTGTGTTCCACGCGCGCCTCAAAGAGATGTCAGCGAAGGAGACGGAGCCCGCTAGGGTTGCGGAATTTGTTAGAAAGAGTCACCGCGGCCCTGGAACGCAAAAGGCTTGAGAAGGAACACGGATGGGTTTTGGTAAGTAAGAGTTTGACACGCCCTTCCGCTCCACCCAGAGCGGAAGAAGTCATTTGATGATTTCCGAAAAAAAAGGTAACATGGTCTAAAGACGTAGGTACCAAGTTTCTTCTACATCCTAATTCTAACTTAATTTTATAAATGCGAAAGTAAGTTTATTTGTTTGTTACGCTCCCGCGCCTAAATTGCTGAACCGGTTTTGATGAATTTTGGTTCAGAGATAGATCCTTAAGACGGTATTATGGTGTATTTTTCGAAAATCTATTTTACCTCGTCCAGGCAAAAGCTAGTTAATAATATTGGTGGAGCAGGTTACGCACTAGTAACAGTTAAACCGTCTAACTCTGTCCTTAATCTTACATCAAAATCTTCCAAGCAAAACCCGCTGACATTCAAATAGCCAAAAAGCACAATGAATGTCATGAGATTTATCACAGAAATAACAGATGCGGGTCTGTTGGGCCGCGCGGCGAATCTTGGCATTGTCGTATGATCTACGGGCTGGACCGGCCAACCCGCCCCTGGGTGTCCGATAGCGGGTTTTTAAAACCGTCGCATTTGCAAGGTTCCAAACTCGCTGGGTTCCAGATTTAAACTTAGTCTGGTTGGATAGTTACTGATTCATGATTCGGTTATATTTTTGGACTATGTATGTATGTATGTATGTAACTCGGGCTGGTTTCCGCAACTCCACGACCAAGCGCGTATTTTGCGTGCAAGTGGGACAAATGTGTCATTCGATCCACCCCAGCTCCCCAAGGAAGGCCAGCAAAGCAAAGCAAAGGGTACCTGGGTTACCGAAGTACTTAGCCCTGAAATCAGCGACTACCGGGCAGCTTAGTAGCAGGTGTGCTGCTGTCTCGTCCTCCTCCATGCAGGCTCTGCAAAGTGGGCTGTCGGTGACTCCTATGACATAGAGGTGTTTATTAAAAGACCCATGGCCAGTTGTGACGGCTGTGACTGTACGCAACTGCTGTTTAGTAAGTCTTAGGGCTTTTTTCGTGAAACGGCCATCAATAGTGGGAAGTGCCTCTTTGGCCTGCCTACACTCACTATGGTCAACCCATAGCTTGTGATGTTTATCACTAGTGCGTTTCCTTACCAGATTGCGTTGGTGACCGAAGGGGAGTGGTACAATAGGTTCAGGTCCAATCGTTGTCATACTCGACCCCCTTCTGGCGAGTTCGTCCGCTGCATCGTTGCCTCGGGATTCGCTGTGTCCTTTGATCCATTGAATGGTTACCTTGTTGTATCTACCAACCTTGTATTTTTGGACTAATAACGGTTTTGGTTTTGATGGTTCGCCGGATTCTTTCCGTTTTTCAAAACGACAAGAAATTCTCAATCATATTATTAATACTACCTTTTGCCCGCGACTTTGTACACGCATATCCCGTTTTTTTCCCGTTCTCTAAGGAATTTCGGGAAATCCTCTTAGTTCTCGCTTATACTCCCCAAGGAACCTACGTGTCAAATTTCAGCTATCTACGACCAGTGGTTTCGGCTGTGCGTTGTCTGTCAGTCACTCACTCGGTAAGTCAGTTACGGAAGAATTTTATATTTGAGGATTATTTTTCACGCAGACCATACACCGATTCTTCGACCTTCTCATACTCTCATACCAATCCACATTCGAAATTAAAACATAATTTATTATTGTCAATTTTATGTTATCTATCAAAGATTCCCTGACTGCTAAACCGAAGGTCGTGGGTTCGATTCCCACCCAGGACAAATCTTTGTGTGATGATCATGATCATTTGTTCTGTGTCTGGGTGTAATTTGTATAATATGTATGTATGTATTTAGAAATATATAAGTATGTTTATCAGTTGTCTGGTTGCCATAGCACAGGCTCTGCCTAGTTTGAGATCGGATGACCGTGTGTGAGTTGTCCCAAAATATATTAGATATTAGATTCAACTCATATATTCTATGCCATTCTACTAAAACACAACTCCATCCAGCCATCACATTCAAATACTGCCTAATCACAAAAGCCACCGTTCTCTTCATTTGATTCACCTTCCATCATTTTACCCACGCGCTAACAATACAATCCAAGGTAAGTAAAATAGCCGTTAAATTTCAAACAAAGACACAACCAAATACACGAAATAGGGAACGTTAAACATGAAAATTGTGGACACACACCGCCATCGAGCTACAGAACAATACTGTTTTCAAACAATAATAAATTCATGGCGAGGGTGGTTGGAAACAATATCATAACGTATTCAGGGCCCGGCTGTGCTCGTACTCCGGGTACTCCGGATATTTGGAGGTATCTCGGTGTCAACGAATCACGGAGCGTTGCGGTGAAGTCATTGTGAACGGTTCGAGGTGATGGAGCGATTGTCGTGTACTTCCGACGTCGCTAGACATTGGGCAATGGACTGGGATCGTAGGCTTTAAGTGTCAAATGTTAGACAACTAAACTGATTTGCTTTCTATCGACAATCTATTTCTGTTACATTTTCCTGACTTGGGATGCATTTGTTTTAGACGGTTAGACAGGGATGTGACTCCAAACTAGTTGCGATAAAGCTAGATAGGTGGTGATTCTTTTGGCCGTTAGTTACGTTTATTGCCCTAAATAACAATAAGTTATAAATAAGCCTTGTGAAATAATGAAAAATGTAAATCCCTGAAAATACAATAGAAATTAATAAGTATATCCTGTTCACTCATTACGGTTTCCATTATGGTTTCCATAATGGTATGGTTTACATATTACGGTGACCATAAAACAAAAATACATCTACAACCTGTAATAGAATAAACGCAATACCTGAAAAGGGGTAATTGTACTTATCATTACGAACAACTTTTACTATGAGACAACACCAAAATCGCGAAAAAAAAAACCAATTGTTCAGTACATTTTGTCGAGTTATGCGCACAGAAATGAATGGGGCAGTCGAATATTTTTTTCGCGATTTCAGTGTTGGTCCCATAGTAAAAGTTAATCATAATGATAAGTACAATGACCCCAGGTATTGCGTTTATTCAGTTACACGTTGTATATCAAAATTAGATATAGAATACATGGTTTTTAGACTGAAATCTCACCATAATCTACACTTGGAGGGATTATTCCATTAACAGATTTAACTTTAAAAATCATAATGTTCGTAGCAATCGTAAATCTGTGAGGAAGCGAGGCCATGTGGACCATTGGAGACTACTGTCGTTTTAGGAAGTTCGGTTCCGTATCCAAAAATATAGCCTAATCCTCTTAGCTGATGAAGAACTCAACTTATTTATGTAGCTTTTGTTACAGCCATATTTTAACCCGATAAATTCAATTTCCTTTGAGTGCTCATAAAAAAGTAAAAGCTTCTCTATGGCCATAAATGGTAATGGCACACTATCGTGTACAATAACATACATAGATGTATTATGTAATGAGTTTAAGTGAGCTATCAGTACCTTGGGTACATTAATGTAAATAAAGAAATTGGTACATTTATAAATTATTGGCGTTTACAGAAATGACATGAATTTTCTTTTTTTTACCAAAGTCAAAGTCAAAACGTTTATTTAAATTAGGCCATTAAACGGCACTTTTGAACGTCAGCATTTACAGTTCAGTATAATAATAATATTACATTAATAAAGTGACTCTACTGTCCATTCGGAAAGGTAGATTCTTATGGAGAAGAACGGACAAGAAACTCCATAGTTACTGTTTTCAAATAATGATTTACATGTGAGGACGATACACCCAGAGTATGCTACTTATAAGAACAAAGTATTACCAGCAGAGGTTAACTTATTCATTTTATTAAAAAAAATAGGTAAATGGTACTCACATATTTGCAAGATAATCTTAATAACCATTAATTAAACAGAAAATAAAAACACAAAAAAGAAACAGTATACCTATCTATAAAGTTAATTCATAAATCAACCAGTTTGATTTTGACTACACCCTTGATTGTCCTATGGAGCAGGACCAGCATGTTTCCAAGCATTCTTATCCTGAATGTAATCTTCTAATTTGTAATATGCTTGTTTACAAAGTGTACTTTTAACATAAGTTTTAAATTTTCTTTCATTTAGTTCTAATATGTCAGAAGGTATTTTGTTGTAACATTTAACACAATACCCCATGAAAGAAGTGTGGACTTTAGCTAATCTAAAAAATGGTTGATCTAATTTGTCTTTATTTCTAGTATTAAAATTATGTCTATCACTAATTTTACTAAAAAGATGTCGATTTTTCCGCACATACATAATATTTTCATAAATGAATTGGCAAGGGACTGTCATAATATTAATCTTTTTAAAAAGTTCCCTAAGAGAATCACGGCGACGCAGATTATAAAGGGCTCTGACAGCTCTCTTTTGTAAAATAAATATGGATTCAATGTCAGCAGCCCGACCCCACAGCAATATACCGTACGACATAATGCTGTGACCCTCTAAATTATGTGTGTACCCTCTAAATTATGTACCTACAGACCATATCGACGATTCTCCACCACCACCTAATTGGTGGTTAACCGTCGATATGCACTGCCAGTTAATGCAATAGGAAAGAAAACGAATTTCATTCGTTGTTGTTGAAAACCGACCAAGCGCGATTCGGACTCGCGCATGAAGGGTTCCGTACCATCGACTTTATTATAATCCACTAGTATGCAGTAAAATTGAGCAAAAAAATTTATAAAAACATATTTGTATAGTTTTTTTAGCCAACAAAGCAATATAAACTCTGTGACTATTTCAAGTGTCTACCTGTTGTCATTAATAAGATCGAGAAAAAAACGCAAAAAAAACACGTTTCTAGTTGGGAGCCCCCATTTATTCTTTTTATTATTTGTTGTAACAGAAATACACACTCTGTGAACATTTTAATTGTTTTACGTTTATGGGATACAGTCCGCTGACGGACAGATAGACGGATGGACGGACGGACAGACGGACGGACTGACAGCGGAGGCTTAGTAATAGGGTCCTCTTGGTTACTACTCATTTGATAAATTACTTTAAAACATGATTTGTGAAAACAATTTAATAAAAAAATGGTCGAGAACAGAGAAGTTATTCGCTTTTGAAGTTATTCTTCTATCCTCACACAAAACGTAATTTTTACTGGATAGCTTTAATTCAATATGGCGAGACTTGTGAGTAACGTCACACGCAATTAGTGCTATCTTTGTTAATAACAGTTTTGAAACGCTGACAACACCGCCATTTTTTGACATTTTTAAGCAATATTTTTTGATTGCGTCTTGTCAAATACCCTAATAGAGAGAAGACAATTGGCCCAAAACATTGCTATTTTGCGGGCCAATTATGTAAGCATCTCACATTGAAAACTTAGGTTAAGGCAGAAACTATTTCTTAAGATACATTTCTTTAAGCATGATGTATATTTATGCAAAAAACATTATGCGTCTAAAATGCAAAACTGAAGTCCACACATTATCTGAATTCATTTACTATAAGCTATATCCCAATGACATCTACATTAGTTAACGATAGTATTCTTATAGTTATGGTTATACCACTAACTTTACACCCGACGCCGTCCAACTTATAACTTCGCAAAATATAGTAGAGAAGAACCTATTCTATTTAAAAGTTTCAGTGTTTTGCGAAATATGGTTTGGATTATAATACTTTTAATATTTGAGAACTCTTCGGAAAGAATCTCGTCCCACAAAGTACCTATCAACTACTGAGGTACCACTTTGTAACTATGTTTATTTGGGCCTCGCACAAGACAGACAAAATTTAAAATAAATTAAAAACTAACAGCACCTTATAATTAATTAATTAAGGCGAATAACATGGATTCTAACTGTGTATGGCCAAAAAGGTCCCTATCTCAGCATATGCTGCCATATAAAAAAAAATATATCACAGCGCTGGCATTCTGATAGGGCCAGTGATGCCACGGAAATGTAAAGAGAGGTTAACTTACTGTGTTGAAATTAACTGTAATTTGTTGATTGAGAAAATAAATATCTTTAAACAGACTCTCCTACAAGCACATAAAACAATGCTCCTTCTATACCTCCCCGTTAAAAAAAAAAAAAATTGTTATGTCAAAAATTTTTGACCCAGCATTTTCCATTGTACTATAACATCCTCTTCTGTACTTCCTTCTCATCTATAAGATATTAAAACAACTTCCTCAAAATGCTTACTAACTTCCTCCCAGGTAAACTGTTCTCGAACCACTAAGTCCTAAAAAGGCTGTGTAGAAAACTACACTCGACAATTTTATTACGATGTCCTTTCGCCTCTAATGGCTTCAAATGGCTATAAATGGTTTTTCTAGTGATCAATCGACTAGTTCAAACCGACGTACGAGTGTGTATTGTATGTGGATATATGTTCGGTTCAATTACAATCGATTTCGAATCTTATTACCATTGTCTCTGAGTACAACTAATACTGTATTTAAAGGAAGGCGTGTTTGTTTAAATGATGTTTTTGTAACTATAAGTGTGCCAGTTCGAAAGAGTCACCGCGGCCCTGGAACGCAAAGGGCTTTAGAAGGAACACGGATGGGTTTTAGTCAGTAAGAGTCTGACACGCCCTTCCGCTCCACCCAGAGCGGAAGAAGTCATTTGATGATTTACCATCCTTAAAAAAAAAAAAGTGTGCCAGTTGTATGACATTATAACTGGAGGAATTTTGGCTCCTAAGACACAGGCTTTTGGCCTAGTTTAGGAGGCATCAGTTCGCCATTTAATGTGACTCTATTGTACAATATTTCCTTAATCCTTGTATACTTATGTATGTTTTCCTTTGTATACAAATAAATATTTAATTTTATTATTTTTATTTATCATAAAGAACTTCTTTTGTGGTCATGGTAATGACCTATCAAGTGTTTTATTACATTTATTGATGAGCTCGCTCTTAACCTCGATCTCGTCTGCTGGTATACGGTACAACGATCGTGCTACTCGTAAGAAACTGCCTGTCCATTCTTATTTAAGGTTTAAACGTCACGGAAGAAAATGACACGAGACGACGCTCAATTCAATTTTCAAGGAAAAATCGTAGCTTACTTCGTAGACAATCATGTCATTAATACTAGAACAATTATCATTTACTTTCATCACGCGTTTATTATTTACGTAAATCACTTTTTCTTAGTAATTTCAGACCTTTATGACCTTGATGATTATTAGATATTGTACACATAATGGGTATGTTACAGCGATCTTAATATTATTGTGAAAAGAACAGCTTTTCCACCTGTGACAAACAATAAATGAATATGAATTGAATTTAATTTACATTCATTCACAGCGTACCAAAATCACATTGATCAGCAAACTATTTCAGCACCACAGCACAGTTATCAAATCCATTAGACTATGGCGCCATATGTCGCTAAAGATAATTTAATTGATCCAGACTTGGACCACAGAAATCTACGAAGCGATCTCAGGCAGATACACAAATTAGCATTTCCAAAAGAAAATGTCAAGGGATTCAAAAGAACCAGATTAAAATAACGAGATATCTCTCAAAGGTTTTAATAATAGTAATGGGTTTACACCTGTTAACTCTCCAAGGATCACCGACATAAAATTTGAGTAATAAATCTTATTTTAATCTAGAAACATTTTCAGTATTGTTAGGTTTGAATGTAGAATTTGACAATAATGATTTATCATTATTATTATTCCTAAAAATAAATCATGAATAGTTCTAGCACTACAGCTGATGACTTTTAGCATTGTTAAAGCGGTTATTGACCCACCTAAGTACATGTTGTACATTGACTGACTAATTTATGAACGAGAAAAACATAAAAGCCTATTGAATTGGCATTTATTCTATTGTTATCAACATTTATATAAATGAAAAACGATATGAAATTATGGTTCCAGTTCTATATAGGTAAGGGCCAAAAAACAATTTCTGACTGAATTATTCGCCCGTTTAGGATAGGTAAATCTGACTGAGGATGAAATGAACAGAAATTTACAGAAATTTCACAAAACACGTCATGAATGTCGAACCACACCAAACAACACATTCAATCGAACAGACCTTTGTGAATACATAAGCGAACCTACGTAAATAATTAATTATGTAAAGCTTACACATTTACCTCTGCACACTAATAAGACCCTTCGTGTATTCTGATTAAAGACTTAATACCATACAATATTAATAAACTGAAAAGCTCAAAATTCCATCACAAAAAAACGGCTATTATATTTAGGTAAATCCTCAAGACTTCTTGATTACTTAATGAAAAGAATTCTCAGTCTTATTCATCTAAATCTCCAATTCAATTACGAATAAAGATTTCTTTAGCTTTTCACTTTGAGATAACATTTTCGAAGGTTTTCTTATAAACTAGGTCTTCGGTATGTGTCTCTTGGGGGGGGGGGGAAGGCAAGACAAAGGCTGTGATAAAATCTGCAAACGTCATAAAACGTGACGCTCTTGTTTATATTCCCCAGAAGACCCGCTTCGACATTATTGATTGGCTGAAAGACTCCTGATAACGGTACACCGCCAGCCCAGAATTTAGGTTAGACTAAGTACCGTTGAAATCCAGTCTGGCTCTAAGAAATGGGAAGGAAGAGCCGCTCTTACTAATATCAGCCATTTTTCTTTTTGGTTTACTTTCATAAGTACGTCTGAATCTATTGTGGGCAGAAAAAAAGATTTATAGAGCTTTTTCTCAGACAGACAAGACTAAACTTATCTGGTCTTATTCCATGCATTAAAAACCAGCCAAGAGCCAGTCGAACTTGTGCACAAATGGTTCCATACGAATTATTATTGTTGTGATCCCATTGTGATAGACCCGGGGTGGTCCAATAATGAATAATCAACCATCTGTACTTACGACTCACACTCTAGAGTATTTCGAAGAAAATTATGTTCAAATACAGCAATAGTACATTTACCAATGATAAGAGAGTCTTCAGGCGAGATCAGCGTGGTTACGAATCGAAGGAGATGAGGGTGTGAATCGTAAGTACAAGTTGGTTGGTTATTCATTATTGGGCCGCCCCGGGTCCATCACACCATATTCAAAATTTATTCAGGTATTTACGTCATGTGTTCCTTTTTAACCGACTTCAAAAAAAAGGGAGGTTCTCAATTCGGTTATATTTTTTTTATGTTTGTTACCTCATAACTTCGTCATTTATGAACCGCTTTGAAAAAATCTTCTTTCATGTGAAAGGATATACGTTCCGATTGGTCCCATTGAAATGATATCAAAATGTATATATTATTTTTTGTAAAATAGTTTTTTATGCAAGGAAGTTATTATGTTTACCAAATTTCAACTGAATCGGTTCACTAGATTTGGAGCAAATTGGCTGTGACATACGGTCAGACACTGTAAAGATCCTCTAAGGGCGGATTTGACCAACCCCGAATTTACACACGAGTAACTGTACCAGGAATAATCTATTCCACGATTTTTATGATTTCCGCGATTGATTATGCACTAATGTGCTTAAGTGTGCGGAAGTGCTAACGCACTTCCTTATCAGTATCACTATCTTGAATCAACTCGTTTAGACGTTGCATTTTATTTATTTGAAGCAAAAAAGTCCTTGTGTTGACTGTTGAGTTGAAATGACAGCTGCATAAAACAATGGGACGCCATTTTGTTATTCTTGGAATAACTGCGTATTCCATGCATATCGGTGGTATAGTGAGTATTCCCGAAAAAACTCGCTATTCCTCGGATTTTAGTATGATAACGTGATATTGGTTTACTCTCGCGTAAGTAGCGATTTATTCCGAGAGTAAAATGTATTCCAGTTTGGTCGAAGCGCCCTAAGAGTTCCATTTTAATCCAACGTACCGAACCGTAAATTAACCAAACGAGTCAAATCAAAATTAAAAGTTATTTATTCAAATAAAGCTGAGTGCCAGCACTCTTTGAACTTCAAAGTTCTACATAAAGACGGTCCCTCAAAACGCCCGCCCGTCACCACTTCCTAGTGTTTTAGCTGTGAAAAAGTGGCGCAACAAACTCCCCAGCAACACATCTGACTGTTAAGTTTTAAAAACTTGAATTTATACAGTAGTACGCAAAGTAAGTTTACATAACATGACACAGAAAAATAATATGTCTAACGTCTGAGTATGTTCCCTCTAATGTTTTTCAAATGAGAGGAATAAACATATAACACAAATATCTACGTTATATATGTAGTTAGTCCAACATGTCTATGATGAGCTATGCTAATTAGTTCGCGACAGCTTGTACTACACGGTTCTGTGACTGATCTGAATATAAACAAACACACGATATTAGCATTGTTAATTTTCATATGCACTGTCAACTGTGTTACATAAATAGACGTGGTGGTTTTGATTCAACTGAGCGGAATGTAAACTAGTATAGAGGAGAAGACGTACGACGTTCACGTCTCAGCACCGTAAATAAATATGGGAAGCACTAATGCCCTGACAAAACGCATTTTGGTGATGTTTCTGTTTCTCTATATTTCTTGGGCCGATCAGTTGAATGAAGAGCTCTAAATCCCCAACGAAAATGATATGAATTTCCAAATATCACCAGAGTACAGGCTATTATCCTGTTCAATCTCCATCGATATCCAGAAGTGTAATATCGCATTTCAGAACCCGTGTAACTAGGTTAAGTGAGCTCGACGTGGCTTAAGACGGATTTCAATAACTATTTGAACTGTGAGAGTACTTGATCCACCATTCTGCTGATCCTCTAGAAACGGATAAGTCTAGATTACGTTCAGTGTAATTAAATAGTCGTTAATGATCTCTTTGATTGCAGTGCAACTTAATTCTGAAAAAGACAAAAGTTCTAGAGCTCTATATAAACATTTAGTTACTCAGGACATAAGTATCGTCTGGGGCAGACGTTACTTATGTTTTGAGTTAGAAAATTTGAGGGATAGAGTAGTCAAAAAGTCAAAAAGTCAAAGCATTTATTTCAAATAAACCATTATCAGGTACTTTTGAATTGTCAAAGTCAGTCCGTCAAAAACATGAAGCTATTTGCACGTTCGCAAGCGTAGATCTCTATGGAGAAGAACGTGCAAGAAACTCCACGGACACTCTTTTAAATCATTTTATGTTTACAAAAATCCTGGTTACATAAACCTTGTTGCTTCTATATATGAGAACAATGTAAAGAAAGAAAAAAAACAATTTATAGTATGAAATATTAAAATGAGGCAGTGGCAACCAAGGGATGACCAGTCTCCACTGACGGCGCCCGTTCACGAACATGACGCGTGCATCAGCACCATTCAGCTCAACCATTTTGAAGGGAACTGAATGATCCGATACACGCGCCACCATCAGCGAGACATTGGAGTGAGCATGACACACCCTCAACTGCCCCTGCTATTTCATGTCAAACAAGGAAACTATCTATTAACATAATGGTCCAGGGTTCTCACATTTACAGAACTTGAAATAAAAATTGCTTCTAAATTATATAAAACTATGAATATCAATCTGAAAATACAGAAAAAGAAAAGTTTATTCCAAACATAATATAAGATTATGCGGAATAGTATTATTATTAGACATAAAAGAGGGTGAGCATCTCTTCCAAATATAAAACCTAACTAGTGGAACCAAGCGGCTGAGGCTGTGGAGCAGGACCGGCATTTAGCCAAGCATTTTTATCAAGGATATATTTGTGATAGTACCTACTTTTAACGGGAATAACTACTAGCTTGAGTCGACAATTAACGAGGCAGGTTTTACTAGAAAAAGTATCATTCTTTCAAATATAAGGTTGTCTAAAGTAAATAATATTTGGAGTTGACCACGTTTCGTTTTGATAGAGCATGTCAATCTCATCCAGTTAGAACTTTTCGACAATCGTTGTTACTGACAGAACATCAGTCTACCAACAGTAGCTGAAACGTCATGTTTGAAAGGCAAACATGACGTTTCACCTACTGTTGGTAGCTAATTTGACAGTTGGTTAAAGTTCGGAGTCCGGCCGTAAGTCTAAACCCGCTGCTCGTAGATTTCTAATTGCTCTTGGCGATACACACATTCTATCAGTAAAAGTCCAAAATGTGTGGCGCTACTTGTTACTAGACTACCTTGTTGCTATTCAACCAATTCGCACTAAACGTTTCCAAACGTCTTTTATAATGCGCACAGCAAAGGAGTGGTACTCTCTGCCTGCGTCTGTGTTTCCGAACGCATACAAACCTAATCTCTTCAAAATTAGAGTGAACAGGCTTCTTCTGGGTAAGCTCGCTCCATCGTCGACTTTGTCTCTGTCATCTATGACCTAGACTAGAGTCAAGAGCAAACCCATATTAAATTTAAAAAAAAATACATTTCTGAAGAGAGCATTCAGCGAAAACTTACGGAAATGTCATGGTCGTCTATGGAAGTGCCTACTTCCACCCTCATAAAACATTTCTGCCGCCAAGCAATGCCGTAACAATTCAAAATGTGGCAGTCAATGAAACGTGTACTGTTTTGAATGATGGTATGATGATATTCTAACAGTGGATTCCTATAGGTTGACCATAGTACAGGGTAACTCGTACTTCGATATATTCTTACGTTAAATATTGTCTTCTCTTTCTTCAACGTTTTCTTGAATCCCTTAGATTTTTGCATAGGCTGCATGGGGTTCTTACTAAAAATATTGTAAAACAAACTTTCACGTCTTGAGGTCAAAATATAAGGGATTGATCAAGTGATATTTTGACATTGTTTGTCAATGCTATATGTACATTTTTGACGCTTTGTCATGCCGTCGCCACGCTACCGCTGGCAGAATGTCACTTGTCTGGCGCCTCTTGAAAGAATATCGAATTACAAATCAACATTATTATGGGGCTAACCCCATAGCATTCATTTAAATGGTGGTTCCGAGTCCTCAAAACAATATTCTTAACTTCCCAGTTCACAGCCCCTACATAGCAACAGAACCCATTTCTGGTTAAGATAATTAATATCCCAACACGACAGCCCTAGCAAGCCATAATTCGCGCAAATAGAGCGAGATACCGCGGCGTCGCCCGTTCAATTTTAATTATCCTTGCAACGTTGTCGCGCAATAATCGTTAGGAACAAGCCGAACATTGGTCGTGCCGTTTATCCGGTTATGGGAACAAGGGCCCGGGAATAGGGAGGTACCTATGGGTATGTAAAGTTGGCGTAGTAAAGGTACGTTTTATGGGAATTTGACTAATTAAATGTAGCAGTAAGTGTGGTGGTGATATGGGTTTTATGCGCAAAATTAAATTAATTGACACTGTATATTTGTAACTGTATTTTTTCTTTCTAATCCACAATGCCTCTTATTCTTGTAAATTACCAAAAAAGGGGTTCAAACATTTTCTATGGGAGCTTGCATAGCCCACCCACCCCGCCGCCATTTTTTTTAAAGCCACATAGTGTCACGTTGCCGAGATATTTGAAGGTAAAGCCGCCATGTGAGAACAATGATAATAATCATTAAAAATGAACTTATCTCGTGCTTAAATGCAGAAATTTATATTCTAATAATAGTACTCGGCTTGCTTTAACCATTTATATGAACAAATACTAAAATAAGCATGTAAGATCGTGCGCCGCAACTTTGAAAAAATAAACAAAATGGCGGCGGGGGCTACGCCACAAAGGTTTTATCCCCTTTGTTATGAATGACTCAGATCGTTTGAAACTTAGAACACCTAGAAGATAGGTACCTACTAAAGTCAACTGCCAATCATGGTTATCGTCGTTAAATCTACTGTAGGTACAGTTAACAAGGCGGCCATCTTTTCTCTGGTGTTCAGGATATAATGCAAATCTAACACTGAAATATAAATTCAGGTAATATTCTAACTGTTGTTTAATGGCCTGAGAACTCCAAAATTCCGGAGCATATTTCATATTTTTATTGTTTTTACTTTAACAAAAAATAGCAATAAAAATTCCTTTGTAGTCCTGAATGGAATAAATATTATAATATTATGAAACACAGAAAGAATACAATTATTGCAAAAGTTTTATCATAAATGTACGGAATATTAGTATCCGTCTCCTAGAGTTGAGACGGAGTACAGTCGGACACAGAAGAGAAATGGAAATTAATTGTTTTTGTGAAATTCTGTAACTTTTCCGTTCAAATATATTCGGCACTTGGTGAGAAAAAAAAATCTGTTTCTGCATTAACTGTTTAAAAAAAAATCTGTGAAAAAGACTTTAAGATACAGTCTTGTGCGCAATTAAGTGAAAAGTCTTCTCAATAAACTCATTATTTCTGCAAACTAATAAAAAAGCCCATCGATCAAAATGTTTAAAAAATACCAACAAAAATACATAATTCATGCTGTTATATTTCATGAAAACGCATATTGTCATACTGTTCACAAAAGCACTACATAGTGAGGTTCATCAATAATTCTTAATGAAATAACGACTACATTGTAAAATAATTAAATTAATCAGTTTCAATCATCGTTATGGATGCTTGCTATATGATATTCATTAATAATTTTCATCCATCAGTTTTTATGACGTACGATTTTGTGTTTGTTTTGAACACTCATTGTTGTAAGGTCATGCAGTTCAAGACCTAAAGTTCAACCGTTCTGACGTTCGGTAGCAATCAGACGCTGAAAATGGACATTCTAAGTTAATGTTATGCATAGCTTAGTCGATCACCAATCTGCTTGTCTAATCAAGGGTGCATTTTCAGATAAATAATACCTCTATGACGTCTTTGCAAAAACCAATCAATTTATTAAAAAAATATATTATATGTATAATTTATTATAGGCTTTATCAGAATTATATAGGAATTGTCTAGTATTGTGCTATTTGATTTGACCAAATAAGTGCACCGTTATTAAACAATCGAGTTTGTATTTAGTAAGTATATAAAAACTTCGTTAGTATTATTTCTAAGGTTAAATATTTATGAACACTTGTGTACTCTTCAGTACACGCTTATTTATTACTTTGTCTGTGCTCATTACTAAAGTTGTGCGTTATATAAAACACATTAAATATTCCTCTTTGATTACGAACGTGTGTCAGTATTAAATATGCCCGTTCATTATTTTGTACGCAAATTGAAATATGTTGTACTAGTTAAGTATCCTTGCTTGGTTTTTGAACATGTCATGTCAAACAGAATAATTATGTTGTGTCAGGGAAATGTGCCAACAAGCTGCTAAAGATAAGTAAAATAAATCAGAATCATGTTTTAACTATATTCACTATAAAATTACGAACGACAGGCTTTTCACCGAACGTTTATGAAAATGACAAGGAAAATTATTAATCACTTACCAAAAATAGCACGGTATAATAAGGGGTTCCTCACAGCTCCCACATTCAACACCTACAAGTTTATGAAAATAAATCATTTTCTTTTGCTTAATACTTTTCAAAGTAATAAGACAATACACACGTACCGCAGACAAAGGGCTCAATATCGCGTCGAATGCTCACAGACTAACACAATTCTATAAATTACTTTTCTTTTAGATACCAGACACGGAGCTTTGTAGCCGTTTCTTTCATTGTCAGCCATTTCCTTGGCCTTTGTTCTAAACACATATTTCATAATTCTTCTATACTTTTGATCTTATTCTTTGAATACTTGTTGTGTTTAAAAGAAACCTCCCAGGTCTTCAGGTTTGAGAATGAGCTATTCTTCTGTCAGTACTTCTTCATTATTTTCAGTAATACAAGAAAAGAACAAAGTACGAGTTTATTTTTGTGAATTCAAGTAGGTACAGATTTTTCAGTGTTTGTTTGGTGTTCCTATGTAGATAATTATTTTGTAATAATCATGTTTATTAACACTTTTTTCCAGTAGCGTGCGGATATCTCTGTAGCAGCCCGGAGTCAAGATGTTGTCAAGTTTTTGTCAAAAGGCCCCACTTGGACACATTGCCGCATTGTACCTATGGTACACCCAGTACAGTTCTGTCTAAACCTTGGAGGAGTACCAGCGTGATAGTATGTTATTATAAGAAAATAAAGTACATACACAACTAATATGCAAACTTTAACAAAATTCTAGCATGTCATCTATGCTAGGTTTTGCAATTTGCAACTTGTGTGTTAGAACTTTGTTTAATATCACAGTTTCCGCCCTCCCCCCTCCCTCCCCCGTTGACTGTGTCCTGACAAGTTTGTTTGTCATTGTACGCCTGCGCGGCTAAGCGAGCTTGAAAATTCCAAAGTAAAACTTAAGTTAAATATTTTGCTTAAATGGTCTCTGAGTTAATGAAGATACTTTGTAAGTAAGAACGGAAAAGTATAGTGAGATTGCTAGGAAAACTATGATTGGGGGATTTCAATGGGGCGAGAGGTTCTGAAGGAGCGACAGCATACTGGACAATCTGATTTCTATTCTGCGACAGCGTACTGGACAATAAAGCATTGTAAGGCCTCCTACAAGGTGGATTCGCTGGATGCAAGACGCACAGAACCAGTCGATGTGGCGCCACTTGAGGAAGGTCCATGTCCAGCAGTGAACGTTTTTCGACCACGATACATGATGGATAGCCCGCACACACGCACAATATGTTTTGAGAACACCTTCATTGTGCGTACAGCTAAGGAGTGGAATTCCCTGCCAGTGTCTGTGTTTCCTGATAGTTACAACCTGGGAGTCTTCAAGTCAAAAGTGAATAGGTTACTTCTAGGCAAGCGTGCTCTATCTTCGACCACATCATTGCTTACCATCAGATGAGATTGTGGTCAAATGCGTGCCTATCAAAAGTAAAATAAAATAAAAAACTTCACCTAGGTTTTTACGATGAGTCTTTTTACAAAATTAACCGGCTGCTCCCAAAATGGTGAAAAAAATTCGAAGAATGTGATACCCACTAACCCGCTTTGTGCGCCCGCGTGGTGGATAATAGCCCTGTCCCTTTCTCATAGAAGAGCCCTGTGTCCCAGCAGTGGAAACATTGTAGCCTTATTACATTTATGCTTATGCAACCAGTTTCTTTCCAGTATCTAAGTAGCATAAAACTTCCCAATAAACAAAAACAATTCATCCATCCTAGACCTGAAAACCTCACTTTTATCTCTACGTAAACACACCTATCCCCTATGCATAACACTAACCTATAAACTTACGTAGGTACAGAGGTAGACGCCAACCATTCGCCGGAGTCCGACAGTCTCCATACCATCCGGGACGTGGACCAATAAAATGGGTACTCACCACCGGCTAGTTTACGGCCCTAAGTAATACTACCCTCCATTTGCCATTATGAAGCTCTGTCCTCAGGTCCTAGAACTCATATAAGAAGTATATAAATCATGACATTTGTTTTGTGTGTCAGGGCGTTTGAAGGGCAGACGAAGTTGACACATAGGCAATATGTACGTATTAAAGTACAAGTGAAATTGAGCGCAAGCTAACTAAAAGATTAAGTGATGTTTTGAAAGAAAAATGGCACTCTTTCTTATTGTTTTTTTATTGTGATGTCTTTCTCTTTGTTTGGCCAGATGTTTTGTATTGTTTTTTATGGGTTGAGTGTAAAGACTTTAAAGCGAATACTTCGGAAGCGATCTTCAAGTGCGATTTAAGTGATCAGTGTAGTGAAGTTGTGTTTTATAATTAGTGAGTTTAAAGTTGTAATTAGTGTTGTTAAATTAAAGTGTAATTTTGATTATTTAATCGGCTGTTTTTATTGTCACGAAACCCTAGCTCGTAACAATTTTAAGCTTTTTGATGGAAAATTATCGAACCAAGACGGGTTGGCCGCTACTTGTGTCGATAATGTTCTGTCATCTCATGTTCTTAGCTCATCGTTCCGTGCTGTGTGTGCTGTGGTACACATCAAGCGGCGAAAATGTTGTTAATCGATACATCCGTTAAACTATTTAAAAATCTATCCCAACTTCTAGTGATACTTAGTATAGTCCCAGTTCTTGGACCTTGAAAAAGGTTAAGCATTTCCATACAACGTGACAATGCCGCCAGTCTTTTGAGAACTCTTCCAGTCAATAGCGATGTGGAGAACGCCATATTTTAAGTTTAGCTCAGTTAGGAGTTTTTTTGAAGTTATTTAAGAATTTTGTATACTGTAAACTTACAAAACTTATATAAATAACACTTAATAACACTATAAATTTATACGTGAGACTATAAAATACTCTAGTTTTTGTATATTCATCCAAGTGTGTATCTCCATATATTCGACGTAACTTTTCATAAGCACAAAATTACCCTATAAAATAATTCCACGACCCAGCTGCATTTTATTGACATCCCAAACCATCAAGTGGTCGCATCAAAGCAATAGTTTATAAGAGTTCCGCATCTTCCCGAATTAATACGAACTCAACAACTCGACTCAAACAAACTCGGGAACTCCGAGTAATGTCGGTTTCTGATCTGAGTAATTTAATTACGTTGAGGCGGCCGCCGTTTTTCTTGGTTTTGTTTAAGATTGCTTCTTAATTAGTTGCGCTTGTGCTTTCTAGGAGTTCTTGTGCAAGGATATTCATTGACATATTGAGCAATATTTCTTCAATGTAATGTTGTGATACAATCCTTGAAATTGGTCCGGTATTCCAAGTAAGAAATAATAACTTTTTTTATTCGCCAAAAATGATAAGTACACAAAACAATATCATACACTTGGTAATAAAAAAAACCGGACAAGTGCGAGTCGGACTCGCGCACCGAGGGTTCCGATCGAGTCTTGATTTTTTTCGAGTATCCATTACCTACGGATACATCAATGTTCGTCACGGTCAATTCTTCAACCAAAAATATAAGTCTGTAATCGCAAGTACAAAAAAATATTTTTATATGATAAAACAACAAATTCCCAATTTTCGGATCATGAACGGCCGTATCTTTTATTTACGTTAACTTAGAAGATTGATTTTTTCACAGCTTCAAGGGACTGTAGACTTGAGTATATGGTTTTAATTTCAACTCATCAACATTATGAGTCTTGACAGATAGACAGACGGACAACAAAGTGATTCCATAAGGGATCCGTTTTTTTCCTTTTGAGGTACGGAACCCTAAAAATAAAAAAATATAGAAAAAACGGACAAGTGCGAGTCTAACTCGCGCACGGAGAGATGAGAGATTTATTTACATTGTACCCAATGTAAACGGAGTAACATACAATAATAACTTACTGAATACCTGGTAGGCCCTGTTAGGCTCTGTTAAGGCGCAGCAATCGACTAACGACTACCTAATAACAGCTGTTCTATTCTACAATTCCAGACATCACGTACCTGATCAAAATCATGTTTCGTGAATTATTTTCCTATTTCATAAAGGTTGACCAAACGGTAATGAATACAGGCATTCTCAAATGTTGACTAATCGGGAATTAATGCATAAAGATCAAAATCTTGACCAAACGCCACTTGTGTTCATTTGTTTTTTCTACTTTTGACATGTTGACGAATCAGGAAGCACGAAACAGTACTTGGATAACCGAGCTTTGCTCATTTTTTTTTGGTAAACGTTTTCTAAAAATGAAATGTAGCTA
>NDFZ01004963.1:0-79411 GCA_002192655.3 Mamestra configurata | reverse complement strand
GCCCAAGCAGGGCAGATCTCCACCGTATGCTCCACCGTGTCCTCCGGGCGATCCTCACAGTGCTGACACCCGGGCGTGTCCTCCCGCTTAATCCGAAACAGGTACCTCCCGAAACAGCCGTGTCCGGTGAGCACCTGCGTCAGGCGGAAGGTGAGGACGCCGTACCCGAAAACCCCTGCATACTAAATTTCATGAAAATCATTTGAGCCGTTTCCGAGATTCACCTTTTGAACGCCAGAACATAAACGCATCGGCGTGCCCCCGACGCCAAGCCACAAATTTACCGTACTTTTTGTCACGTATTTGAGACGTTTGGCATACAGAGCACACGCTTGCTTGTCACCTATACGTGACAGTGGCGTTCAAAAGGTTAAAGGTATAAGATAGATTATGAAACAGGAAAATATAATTATATAAGATTATGGGCTGGTCAAAATAACGAAGACCATTAACCACCTTCAGGCAATGTCCTCAGATTAATCACCCGTTACACTAACATTGCTAACTTTACCCATCGATATTCAATCAACATTTCAAACGTCAAAACCATTGCGTCTTACACGAGCCATATCTGTTACCAAGACAGCTTATTCAGTTTCAGGCTAAATTGATTGATGGCAGACATTTAACTATCTACAGACAATGAAATAAACTGTAGATACATATGTACATATATTAAATGCATTCTAAAATAGTAAAATGAATTGGAGGAGTACCGATAGTGTTTTTTTTAAATGAAAACTTCTTTAGCAGCGTTTTGCACTTTTTGGGATGGGTAAAAAATGTTAATCTCGCGTCAGGACACGTGTCCTGATCGAAAATTTGTAAGACGGAGGGAGAGTAGACCGCCGCAAAATGATTTTGTTGATGATTTTATATCCGCAAGTTATAAAAAATGCACAACATTAATGTTCAAGTTTTCACTTCTGCCGGCACTGCCAGAGTGCAACCCGTTGTTTTTTTTAAAATTTAATATGGGTTTGCTCTTAACTCTAGTCTAGATGACAGAAAGAAAGTCGACGATGGAGCGAGCTTACCCAAAAGGAGCCTGAGTTCACTATTTACGCTGATATTTAGAGCTGTGATGAACGTCCTATTCCTGGAAAGGAATTGTACTACTAGAGGTCATTAGCAACGAATGAAGTTCAGAAAACCGCGGTTACCGCGGCCCTGGAACGCAAAGGGTATTTAAGGACACGGGTGGGTTTTAGTCAGTAAAACTCTGACGCTCCCTCTCGCTCCGCTCAGAACTAGAAAAGCCATTTGTTCAAATCAATCAAAAAATCTAATCCAGCCAAATCGGATTCAGCTGAATGCGGAGCAGCTGCCTACCAGACCTCCACAACCTATAAACTGGGTAATACGGTAGTTCTTGGCATGACTGGAATCAGATTTACTAGCTTATGACAATCCGTAACGACTGCCAAAAAAAAAGGATAAAGACTGGATGTTTACCGAGCTGTGTCGGTTCTTCAATTTTTAGAATTTTTCTTACGACGAAAAACTAATAACAGCCGCACCGGTCGATCTTCAAGGCAAAGCAACGCATGCCGAGGTCGATCTAAGGATGAGGGACCATCTTAACATTCCGAGAATCCTGAATTTGCCCGTCACTCTATATTAGCTACAGAAGCACAAACACTTCTGCCAATTAGTGGCAATTAAATCGTCGCAGTCTGCAGCACGCGAATGCGATCGCAATGAATGGAGGTGACGAATTTGCTTCCAAAGAATAATTTCCGGCGCCATGTTGGAAGGAGAATTGTGCTAGACTGCTCGCCTTGATGATAGGTATTTTTGAAGTTTCGCTGCTCGTTTGCTTTTGAAATTTTGTGCTGTTGTGCTGTTGCGGGTTTGTAAAGGCTTTGTTGTGGTAAAATTGTTGGTTGGATTAAGTTATTACTGGAATAGTGATTACTTACTTTTCATCATAGTGCTTTCAATGTTAGGTCACGCCTTAACATCTTAATGTATAAAGTTTTATAATGGTTCTACACGTACGTTGATATTCGATGAGCAAGTATCACCACATCATACACAAATTAAACCACGTGAATTTGGCTCTTCAAACATTTTGGTTCGATTTCGAGCAATAAGTCCTAAGTTATACACGTTCAGTCTACACGTTCGATCTTGCTTGAATCCACGTAAAAACGTCGAGCATACACACACGTGTGGACTTAGCATTATAGTTTTTGACCTAATCGTTCAATAACTAGAAGTGGAGTGATAAATTAAAGTAGCAGGACTGAGATATATCTTTTAATTAACGTCATATCCGACACATGACAGCAACAATACGATAATGTACTCTGTCTATGGTGTGACCGTGGAGACGGAGGAGCTAATGCCCGTCCCTTTTTCCCCATCATCAAATGACCTCTTCCGCTCTAGGTGGAGCGGAAGGGCGTGTCAGACTCTTACTGACTAAAATCCATCCATGTTCCTTCCTTTGCGTTCCAGGGCCGCGGTAACTCTTTCGAACAAATTCCACAACCCTGGCAGGCCCTGGCCCTAGCGCGACCCGTCTCCTAGGCTGACATCTCTTTGAGGCGCGCGTGAAACACAACACGGCTTCGACTCGGGCCTGGTGGTGATCGGACAGCGAGCCACCCAACGCTCGCCGACCGCAGGCCCGCGCCTATGGTGGCCGGGGATCGAAGTCCAATGCATCTTCTCCTGTAGCGGCGGTTGGGGCGAAGGCATTGTCTCTCCCTCGCGCGGCCCGCCTCCTCCTTCGCCAGCTAATGTCTGTTCTTAGCATGGCTTGGCGAATTTAAAGTTTTCACTCTGTAGGTATTTAGTTTTAGTTAACATTATTATAAGTAGCTATTTTGTGCGTCACTTCTGGCGGGATGTAAGATCCAGAAAGATTGGATTCATCTTTATTTAATCTATATTACTCAGAGTCTAGAATACGGGAAAATGCGGTGATTTAGTCCTTAATTATTACCCTTGTTGTGGTTATGTCACAAAGACTTCGTTACAATAATCCATAGCCCTGTTAAAGCAAGCTTTCAGACCATTATACTAAAAAGTAATTTTGTATTCCTGGGAACCATTTTCATTAAAAATAACTTTTAATAACGTTTACCTAGTAAACACAAACTGCAATACACCGCGATGGCACAACTTTTCCCATGCATCCATCTAATCATTAAATTTTTAGAACGTAATTACGCCAGAATTTCCGTAATTTGCTCAAAGTTGAGTGGTTGTTTGCGTCGCTTTTTACTGCGGTGTCATTACGCTGAGAGGCGCGGGACGGTTTATATCGCGACACCCTTGACAGCGAAGCCGACGTTGCAAAGTCACGTCGACTGGTTTGGTGGGTTAATTTGTCGATGTGTGTGTTTATCTGTCAGTCGGAAGTGGATAGGTATGACTTTGCTTTGGTGCGTTTTTCGTTTCTCTAGTTTTTCACAACCCAGTCTATCTAGTTTATCTTACCAGTTGCAGCTCAATACATCAAAGTTTCAATAAAAAACCAGGTAAATGCAGAATAAAGTACATCGCATTTTATAAGAAATGATAATATACTCGTAACAAAAGAGCAAGAAATTTACACGGGGTCACCTACATTTCAAAAATAAACAAAGGACAAACATTGACAGATCGAAATAACATCCAAGGTGCCTTTTTATGTCATAGCAAAACATAATAAGATACCAAATCATATTTGCCTTCGCAAATGTGCAGAACAAGCCTCCATGTTGTTCTGGGAATAACTGTCTGTATGCGACAGTGATCGATTCAGTCACTTTTATACGAATAAATGTTTTAGACAAGTTGGAACGCAAAAAGTAGGCAAGATGTTGTCGGCAACTTTGGACAGTTTGGGCAAAGTTCTGAACCTTAATTTCCGTTTAGAATATTAAGAGGTTATTGCTTGGAAGAAGCGTTTTGGCGCAGAGATGTGTCTTATATTGCTTGCGTTATAAGATCGGTTGTCTCACATGTTAACAAGAATATAGCATTATGCTGTATTCCCCGAAAGCAGAGTGCCAATTCTACAAATTTTTAAGCAACATTCGCATTCACATCTCAGCGGCAATCTGTCAAAAAATCTAGCAGTAAACCCACATTTACTTCTGTATGGTGTCGGAGGTAAAAGAAAGCACCATCCCACCACTTCCCGTGGGTGTTGTAAGAGACGACTAAGGGACTCACCAAAGAATGGGCAGCAGCATTCTCTGTGCATTGCAACAGCTATACTTGGCGATCGCAGTGTAGATGTTGCAATACACAGATTCCGCATGCCAAACGTGGCGATTATGGCAAACGCCCCCTTTGGGAGAGACTTATCTCCAGCAGTGGACGTCTTTCAGCTGATATGATGATGATGTTGAAACCCACATTTCCCCAGTTAAGTTTTTTAAGTCTCTTGAATTAGGGATCGACCTATTAAATCTATACGCCATTTACAGTTCCAGTTAATAAACTAGCACCCCGCGGTTTGTCGATGTCGTTGATAAATAATGATGTATATTTACAGGCAGCCTTTTCTTGGCCTAATTCCAATATCCAGCCGCTTCTGGAAACAAAACCAAACCAACACATATCCTAAACAAGCTAGATTTTGCTCCAATCTCAAAACAAAAAACCATCAGCTCTATTTAGTGTAACTTTTTGTCTAGTATGTCATTCAGGATTATAAAGCTTAGCAAGGGTTGGTCGAGTGACCTTTGCCCGCGTCGCTTTGCCCGCGTCACTTTGCCCGCTTCACTTTGCCCGACAAATGACACGCATTTACGGAAATACGCGGCAGTTGACCTTGGCTTACGCGATGAGGCGGTTAGTTATGGTCGGGCTAGAGGCTTAAATTTGAGTAAATAAAATTAACTGGCACATAATTTTTCAATGGCTGAAATGTGTTGTTTTAGTTTAGGGTGGCGAAGGAAGTGGTTGAGCAATCTGTGGGGCACGCACGCAACATTTTTCTTCAACTAACATGTTCATGATAATTATTCACGTTACACTGCATATTTGGTGTGCTTCAGGTTCTAAGTACTGTTCAAGGTGCAGGCAAAGCGGCAAAGTGTTGTTAAGTTAATTCATCTGAAATTTCTCAGAAGCAATGCAGAGTCTGAAGTAGCCGGTTAATGGCAATAGGCCCGACCCCTGACGACATTTGGGTATTTAGCATTAAATACTCAAATATCGACGATCGCGTATTCGTGCGATCATCATATCAGCCAATTGCCGTCCACTGCTGAACATAAGCCGGCCCCAAAGAGCGCCAACCATCTTGGTCTTGAGCCGTCCGCATCCATCCGCTGCTAGCCACCTTCTTCAAATCACCGATCTATCGTGCCGCAGGGCGTCCCGCACCACGTTTGCCGGATTCCTTGAAGAAAAAAGGCGTGCTATTATGTTACTTGTGACAATCATTTGCATCTGTACATGGCCTCCAGAAATCTAACGATATTGTAATGTCGAAAGATTTTAGCAGAGTTTTTCAAAACATAATCGTCGAAATCATCCAATTCAACTTGAATAAAACTTTGAATACCATCTTAACTGTGACCTTGACCGTCCCAAGTCGTTGTAAACTAACCCTTGAAACAGCACCAAAACCTTCAACTTTCAGAGGTCGTTGACCGCGCAGTATAAAAATCATGTATTAATGCGTTTTGCAGCCGTTTTATACAATGGTATGGTGCGTAAATAAATCTTTAAGATTAGGGGTGCTCGTTTCTGTATATGACCTGCAAGTGTTGGGACAGTAGGGTGACCACAGTCACACTTTCTAGGACTTTTTGCTGTCCTTATCTATATATATCATCATTCATCATCATACCAGCCGAAAGACGTCCGCTGCTGGACATAGGCCTCCCCCAAGGGGGGGAGTTGCCATAACCGCCACGCTTGGCAGGCGGGTTGGTGATCAATGCACAGAAGCACAGAGAATGCTGCTGCCCTATCTCTGGTGAGTCCTTTAGGCGCCTCTTACAACACCCACGGGAATAGATGGGATGGTGCTATTCTTTTACGTCCGACACCATGCAGAACGTTTATACTGTTACGAGCTTGGGGTTCGTGACAATAAAAACAGCCGATTAAATAACCAAAATGACAATTTAATTTAAAAACACTATTTACAACTTTAAACTCACTAATTATAAAACACAACTTCACTACTGATCACTTTAAGATCGCTTCCGAAGTATTCGCTTGTATCGCAAATCTAATACTGACTCGGTCGCGGAATACGTGCTCCTTAAATAGGTCAGTTAATTCTAGAAACTTCTATTCTCGAAACATCTGGAAAGTACTCGTAACTACCGCTGCCGACTGACCAGATATCGAGAAGTGTAGAATGTTCTGGCAAAGAAATGTCTAGAAGGTACTTGACTCTACTAGTTCTGCTACTCGATACTAGATGGCACTAGTAGTAACTTAATATACCCCACATTAATTCTGGCGCGTAGCAATACGTTATCTTTTAATTAAATTAAAATCAAAACAACTGCCTTGTCAGCGACACGAAGAAGAAGAAGAATTAAAGTTAAGTCACCTAATAAAAAAATCTTGTATTTAATAAAAAAAACCCATCAAAATTGTTTGATAATCCTTGGCAAAGAGGGATCTTTGCCAAGCATTTTCAGCGGGAGCTGAACAAACATACAAAAAAAAACATCAGTCGAATTAAAAACCTCCTTATTTTTTTGAAGTCGGTTAAAACAATTGATTTGATTGCATATTGGAACAGTGATAATGTGATAGTATTACTTCTAGGCAAACGTGCTCCATCTTCGACCACGTCATCGCTTACCAACAGGTGAGATAGTGGTCAAACGAATGCCTACTAACAGCAAAAAAAACTTAAATGTTTCCTTTTTAGATACTTACCTACTTCTTCGGAACACAAATCTTTTAAGGGAGAAGATTCTCAAAGTTTATGGAAAGCAAGTAACCCATAACGCTTCTTTTTCTCTCCTTAATACTGCATGGCCTTGCCCACTCTTATAAGGCCAACACATAGCCACACATAAGTCATGGGGTAAACTGACGATAGTGGCCGTAGTTTCGGCTAATATCGTCCGGCGATAAAACCGTAACTCTGTTTACGCGCCGGGAAATACCGTATTACCCACTCATATTTTTACGCGAGAAAGAACGTCATTACAATAAAACAGTCCGGAAAGGCGTGCGTGTGGCGATTCCTTTATTTTTATGTTTATTTGATTGTATTATTCTTAGGTTTATTTGTTTGATTCCGGTTTTTTTTTATGGTTTCGTTATTATTTCGGTGTTGTCTGTCTATGAACGTGTGAATGTTTCTTTAACAGGAGACATAAGGGTAATGGACAAGAGGTTGTAGGTACTGCCGGTCGATTCTATAAACATGTCAAAGTGAAGGCTTGAGTGAAGTGATCACTAGGTGAGCTGTCAATCTATATAATCAAGATGCCACGTGATCACGAGGTGAGCTGTCATTCCAACTTGATTATATAGATTGACAGCTCACCTCGTGATCACTTCACTCAAGCCTTCACTTCGTCATGTTAACAGAGTCGACCGGCTGTTAGAGCCGACCCATTTCATCAGGACCTCTTTAGAAGTTTAGGAACTTAATGACGCACTACAAATAAAAAGACATGTACACTAATTCGAATCTTAAGACAGAGTCTTAGGAGGCCTATCAAGCTGTAAGTTCGATAAAATTGTATTGACTCAGTGGAATATATCTTATGACAAACCAAACTCAAGCAAATAAGCCTTTTATATAGAAGTACCTGTCACAGCTAAAGACGATGATATAATAATGATCAGGTATCATTATTATCATCGTCATTTTAGGCGAAATACTTCCACAGATCAGAGGCCTACCCGCATTGCCACATGCGAGCGGTCCTGTGCCTCTCGCATCCAGCTCACCAGAGCATGGTTCCATCTTGAAGAAGGCCTTTCAACGTTTTGGACGTTTTCAAGTATACCGTTGGGATGATTAAGAAGGTTTACGTGAGCTTTTATCATTTACCAAACACAACAAAACGGTGTGAGCTAAACAATATAAATCAAGACCTGCATTTAACTTCAGCATTCAAACTACAAGCCAGTATAAGTAAAAGCAGCTATATCACATAATTATGAAGTTAATCTGTCAAAGACACGACGTATACCAACTCTGCGTCTGAACCAAGTCTGGGTCTAAACGCAATGGGACTAGGGTGAACGATCTTTGCCACCTAAACTGTGGTGAAACAAAATGGATTTGCTTAGTTCTATGAATAATCATCATCATAATCATCATCATCATCATCATCATCATCATCATCATCATCATCATCACCATCATCATCATCATCAATATCATCATCATCACCATCATCATCATCATCATCAATATCATAATCATCACCATCATCATCATCAACATCATTATAATCACCACCGTCATCATCACCATCAACACCATAATGATCGTCCTCATCATCATCAATATCATCATCATTACCACCATCATTATACATCAACACCATCGTCATCATCATCATCATCACCATCAACACCACCATCATCATCATCAACATCATCGTCATCATCATCACCATCATCATCATCACCATTAACACCACCATCGTCATCATCAACATCATCGTCATCATCATCACCATCAACACCACCATCATCATCATCAACATCATCGTCTTCATCATCACCATCATCATCATCAACATCATCGTCATCATCATTATCATATCAGCTGAAAGACGTCAACTGCTGGCGTCTCAGGGGGCGCTCGGCAGGCAGGTAGCTGTTGCAATGCACACAGAATGCTGCTGCCCATTCTCTGGTGAGGCCCTTAGTCGCCTCTTACGACACCCACGGGAAGTGATGGGATGGTGCTATTCTTTTACGTCCGACACTATATTGAACGAATATTTAAACAACTATGTATAAATCTCACAAAGTGCAGTCATTAATAATGATTTAGGTTGTCATTAGTCAATTTAGAATTAAGTAGCCAATTAACTGCCTCCACTGGTCTAGTTTTTCATCTTGAATTTCTCGGTTTGGAATTGTTCCCAGTCGGTGGCGAATTAGGCTCGCCCCTATCTCGGCGTGATGTTATGTTTAAAGATCAAACATTCGGATGCATATTTGCTTAATGCTGGGTCTTCACTTGACGTTTTTGTCAAAATATTTGCGTCACTTGTGCAATACAAAATATACCTTGTAGATTTCGCTATAAGCTTAATTTTATAATTGCACTAGTGACAAAAATATTCTGAAAAATACGCCTAGTGAAATTCCAGCATATTGTTAAAATGTTGGCTATTATGAATGAAGAGCACTTTTTTGTCGACAAAATTCGCGTTTCCGGGATCAACAAATTTAAGTGTTATACTCCGTGAGATGTAACAAACCCAATTTGACACAAAGAACAGTTTTCTTGTTACTATGGAATATGGTTGCTTTCCGTATTTTTTTGTCAGAAAAAAGTATAAAAACATGCCTCAAATCCCTGCAGTACTAACTTAAAATGGCAGTTTGTGCGGGAAATCGTAATAAGCATAATAGTATCATGGAGGTTATACTGTATTAATTAATGTTTTTTTATTTACGATTAGTTATGCAAAAAGAATCCCGGGATTTTATTTTTAACACACATATTCAAAGAAACCGCCTCCATATGTGTCATTTAAAAATATGCATCCGACTATCCGATCTCGAGTTATGAATGACACCGCCATAAGGACGCATGCTACAAGGGACGCGGCCTGCAGATGGAACAATGCAGCCAGCTAATGATGTTGCGGAATTTGTTCGAAATATTCACCGCGGCCCTGGAACGCAAAGGGATTAGATGGAACACGGATGGGTTTAAGTCAGTAAGAGTCTGACACGCCCTTCCGCTCCACCCAGAGCGGAAAAAGTCATTTGATGATTTCCCATCCTTAAAAAAAAAAACATCCAGCTAGTGATGATCATCATAATGATAGGGTATTTGTAGTGTAACGAGTAATATTGTGTAAACTCGGAAAATACTTGAAGAATGACCTTAAAATTTATGTTGATCCGTATAATATTGCGACAACTCTACAAGCACAAGGAAAACTCCTATTTAACAAGCAACTACTTCAGAACAATCTGAAGCGGTTTAAGCTGCAAGAAAGCTACTAAGTTTTAGAATTCTTCTTGATTTAATGCCTTAAACTAAACACATTCAAATAGCAAGTTAGCTAAGCAAGTTAGACATGCAACAAAAATTCGCATAGAGCTTAAAATATGTACCTACGGAACGTTTTTAGTTTAAAAAAAAAATGTTGCTGTTGATCGTGGCATAAAGACATTAATTGATGCAAGTACTGAAAGTCGTGATGAATTTTCATAAAATGTCAGAAACGGTGACTCTTAGGACAAAAAATGTCTTACAAGTATATTGTGTAAACTCGGAAAATACTTCAAACTCAACTTCAAAGAAATCTATTCCAAGGATTTTGGGTTCAGCTTCCAGTCAAAGTGGATGCAGGAGCTTTAAAGGTACAAAAAAGATGCATTCGAGCGATGTTTAAACTTAAACCCACTGAAAGTTGTGAACAGTGTGTCTAGAAATGACAAAATATTAACATTACCTTGTTTGTACATATTTGAAGTAGCTGTCTTTGTAAAGACAAATCCGATTCGATTTAGACGACTATCAAATGTAGCACCCCGCAATAGACGCGATAATAGTGTGCTATGTCTGGAGTCAGCCAAGACAGCACTTATGCGCAAATTGCCGAAGACATGGAAAGAGCTTCCGATTTCATTATTTAGAAAGAGACTCCAGAGCTTTTTGGTGGCGAAAGCATATTCTAATATTAAGGACTTCCTAATTGAGAAAGAGTTTTTAGCTAGTACATAGTTATGCATAATTAATAGTGGTAATATGTTAAAATTGTATATAGTGTGTAATATTTTAAAAACTCTTTTGCGTGTCTACATGATAAAATGGCTCTACTATTATATGTTTTTGTCATCGTTTGATGTTACCCATATTTGCAAAATAAAATTATCTTGACAACAACCCGGACCAACATCATAACGAATGCTTAACGAGACACGGAGGAATTTCGGTAAGTTGTGATGGTCACCCACTTATCCACAAACCGACCTCGAGAAGCGTCGCTTAACCTCAAAGATCGACCCGTGCGGCTATTATCATTTAGCCACGAGCTGCTGAACAACGTGTCAACCTGTAAAAAACTCCAAACTCCATTTTTAAAAGGACAATGACCCATCCAGATTGATAAACAAATATACCATGCTACCTAGGGGAGAGGGGGGCTAAACGTGTCACCGAGTGAAATAGAATTTATGAAAAAAAGAGATACACATATCAAGTAAATTCGTCATAAAACGGAACGCTGCATCGCACCGATGGCAATTATCTTAGTTTGTCCGTAACGTCCGGTACATTGTTAAATTACATCGGAACAACTTCCCCGCAGCGCGTTTAGCCCCGCTCTCCCTACTCACATTCTAAAGCAGTCAGGTTCGCGTATTCATTCAATGTTTCAGTCGATTGTAAGCCGGGAGGCAGGAGAGAGGTGCGGGGAGCGGGGACGGGTCAACTTTGCTTTATATCCCATATCCAAGCTGTAATTTCTCTCAGAACAAAGTTTTCAGTCGACTTACTTCTGAAATATTTATAAGGACCTTTCTCGTATAAACTGATGTCGAGTAACAAGCTTTTTTGCCGACAAGGGTATGAAGGCACTACCTCCATTAAAATTTTAAATGCGTATTGAATTGGCTTTAGCAATGCAAGTTGTTGATAATTTATTTTTTCATAATCTATATGTGTTTTTTTGCACTATAAAATGTGCTCATGAGGCCGGCCGCATTTTTACTTTGCTTGTCACCAGGCTCACAAATGGTAAAGGAAAATCGGCACATCACAAATATAACACTGGTCAATTGATGCAATTGACCAGTGTTACATTTGGTTTGTTATATTGGCTGATGATAATTCATTCAACCAATCACGCCAACTAACGCGCGTTAAACAATATGTCATAATAGGAGCTGCCAAGTACCATTTTATTATGTAAGCCAAACTTCCATCCTGCCAGGGTTGCGGAATTTGTTCGAAAGAGTCACCGCTGTAACGCAAAGGGCTTTAGAAGGAACACGGATGGGTTTTAGTCAGTAAGAGTCTGACTCGCCCTTCCGCTTCACTTAGAGCGGAAAAGGTCATTTGATGATTTCCCATCCTGAAATAAATAAATAGCCAAACTTCCATCAAATTATCTTTTCCAAATCTGGCAACAAACTTGCTAAACAGTACAAAAAGCGCTACCCACCGCGGAATCGTTAACCGTCCCAAAATAGACCATAACACTGAACATCAAGCATTTTAATAAAGCTGCTGAATTTACAACTACTGCTCCAAGGCGGGGTTGCCAATAAAATGTTTTATTCTTAACATAATTTGTAACGACAGACTTCAGAAACCTTTGTCCGTAGTGAAAGATGGCGCTAAACACCGGCTCTACCATGAAATGTTTAAAGTTCTAGTTTAATGGAATACTTCCTAAGGTTACAACTGTTTTATGTTAGTAACTTTGACCCTTCAGGGATTTGCTCGTAGTCTTTTGGCCAATCAAGGTGATAGCACAACCTGGGGTCTTTAAGTCAAGAGTGAATACTGGTTACTTCAAGGCAAGCGTGTTATATCGTCAATCACATCATTGCTTACCATCAGGTGAGATTAAGGCAAGGATTGTGGTGATTGTTCAAGCCTATCAATAAAAATGCTTTGAACTGAGTTTCCAAGCAGATAGGCATCCTATTATTTGCTGAACAGCATTACGTTAAGGAGAAATAAGCAGGCACGAGAACTCCGAGAACCTCTGGAGGGAACTTTTGAGAAGGTGCGAATTAACTAAGTGAGGAAACGTCACAGCACAACATACCTAGTACGGCTTTGTTGGTAAAATAGAATTACATTAAGCAAAACTCGCTCCAAAACCTAGCACTTTCTTAGAACGTCGGCCTAATTATAAATATTAAGGTTCATCAGAATTCATCAGAATTCAACAGAAAACTTAAAGCATTTATATCAATTAAATGTTTACACGTGAAATCTTCCGTCAAGAAGTTCAACATTAATTTTCCCTTTTCAAAACGTAGAACAACGGGAAAGTTTCCTCAACAACCTTAACATTCGTGCTTAATAAATATAAATGTGAAAGAAACTGTCTGTTTATTTGTTGCTTCTTCATGTCTTAACGGCTGAACCGATTTGCATGATATTTGACATGACACACAAGTAGACCGTATCGTAGAATGACAAATTATACAAATCCATAAAAATATTTAACAAACTACGTTAACTAATAAAAAAGAAGATAAAATAAACATATTAAAAAAATTAAAACAATATTTAATTGAAAAATGCTATTATAGTATGAAGGAATATTGAAATGATAAAATATAAGCAGCTATAAAGAGTCCCTTAAATGGTATTATTGGATTTATTTTAAACAAGTTATCGCCCGCGGCTCCGCCCGCGTTCATGTCGAAAATTATCCCCGATATTATTCATATTCCCGGGATGAAAAGTATCCTATGTATTATTCCAGACTATAATCTACATCTGTGCTAAATTTCATCGAGATCCGTTTAGCCGTTCTGACGTGAAAGAGTAACAAACATCCATCCATCCATCCATCCATCCTTACAAACTTTCGCGTTTATAATATTAGTAGGATATAAGTTAAGCTATTTAAAGCTTCCAACATATATTTGTTTTTTACTGTGCCCGACAGGGTCCATAATGCACAATTTATTTTATAAATTTTCCACCTAAGTCCACCTTGTGGAATGCAAATAAAGTTTGAGAATTAAGTATTGAGTATAGTTTTAAGCCTGCGAGTGTGTTCCCTTACTGGGCCGGTCAAGTTAGTCATGCAAGGTTAGGTACAAAAATTCGCATAAGCTGATAAATTGTATGAGTTATTTTTAGTTTAAAACAAAAATCTCGCAATTTTGTTTAATCTGAAGTAAACTTTAACTGAAAGTGAAATTGTTGCTGTTGATCGTGGCATAAAGACATTAATTGATGCAAGTACTGAAACACGTGATAAAATTTTCGTTAAATGTCAGAAACGGTGACTCTTAGGACAAAAATGCAAAGAAAATTACAATATCTTTTTTTTTTTTAAATTTAATATGGGTTTACTCTTGACTCTAGTCTAGGTCATAGATACCAGAGACAACGTCGAAGAAGGAGCGAGCTTACCCGGAAGAAGCCTGTTCACTTTAATTTTGAAGAGACAGGGTTGTATGCGTTCGGAAACACAGACGCAGGCAGAGAGTTCCACTCCTTTGCTGTGCGCATTATAAAAGACGTTTGGAATCTACAATTTTAGTCTGACCTGTTTTTATGATAAAACTTACCGTTTGGCTGAAAAACGCAAAAACCCATATTTGCGAACTTTTTTTTTGTAAATAACGGATTGATGGGACTTTTCACATTTCATTTATAATGGCGTTCCGAACATTTATTCAAATTTTTAGCTCTAAGTCTATGCGATTTTTTGTAACCTTACTCCACTTAAATGAACAGACTTGACCGGACTATAAGTGTAAATTCCTGTTTTGCAAAGAGGCGAAGCCGCCGGCAGACCTCAGTTCAATAATAGTATGTAACAGGATGGGCGGAAGCAGGAAAAAGCCCTTATTTGGTCTAAGGGGGTCATGGAGTGGAGCAATCTGCCGATTAATGCCCCATGACCGATGTACTGGTGCGCGCCATTGAATTTGAGAGCAGCTCTTTGCCTTTTAATTTATTGGAATGGTGTACCATAGGAGAATGTGTTTTGTTTTATTTTGTGGATAGTAAAAGCTATGACCAAATAATTCTGAAAGCATCTCAAATACTGTCAAAGTCAAATCTATGTGCGTTAGTGTCACATATATCAACTAATAAACTAACAAAATACTCTTTAGATTCTTCCAAATTAAGTACACCTTTTTTTAAGGATGAGAAATCATCAAATGACTTCTTCCGCTCTGGGTGGAGCGGAAGGGCGTGTCAGACTCTTACTGACTAAAACCCATCCGTGTTCCTTCTAAATCCCATTGCGTTCCAGGGCCGCGGTGACTCTTTTGAATAAATTCCGCAACCAAATTAAGTACACCTGCCATGTTATCTCTTCACTACAGCTGGTTCACTGGTAAAAAATCTAGGCATTCTTTACCAGTGAACCGACTGTAGAGGCATTAGGTTTGCCCTTGTACTATGTGCATGATAAAAAATAGAATAAAATAAAATAGCATTTATTGCTGTTTCTTTCTTACAATTACTAAATGCCTACTTACTAAAACAAAATTGTTTTAATCATAAAATTCTAACTTGCATTTCAATAATCGGCAACTGGATGTTTGCGTCGAACAGCTTGTCTGTTGGCAATAGTCCTCCTCTAAAGATTTCCACGTAGTTAGGACTACGTGGAATTTTTTTAGAGGAGGCACATCAGAGGAGAACACAGTTCTACTTGTGTTCGCGCTTAACCCCTCAGTAACCATAGGTTCACCGTTGGAAGTGGTCGACAATGAATGTTGCATCAAAATCTGAACACCGTCAGCACAGAACAACAAAATTGGATGGACACGAACAGTTTTTGACGAACACATTAGTTCGCACGTGCGAAAAAGTGTTCGATGTTTGTATTCACCGTGTTTTTGTTCGTTCGTGCGTACACGGCTTAAGATTTCATGCTCAGCAATAGCGCCTACAAACACTAGTGTTTGTAGCTTCAATTAACCGCCTCCTTGATCTAGATCAAGGAGGCTGTTAATTAAGATTAAGAGGTAGTTAATAATAATTCCTCAAAAAAATTGGTAGTAAAAATTTGGTAGTGTTAGTTAAATACACTCATTTCAAGTAAGAGTACAAATAGAGGCCTTCATTTAATGAGAAGCTTATTCCATTTCCATAACAAGTAAAACAGGTACTTACTGGGTTCCTAACGAACCCACAAATTAATAGTAAACACAAAGACGCGAGCCACGTTTGTCGCAAACCCAGTTCTCACCTAATGCCGTCAGAAACACTAACTACAATAATTAATTAGAAGTACGGTAATTAAGTAAATTAGTTTTCTTCTCCGGAGCCTCGTTTTCAATAATATAATTGCTAAACGTTACTTAACTGAAAGATTGGACTGTTTGCTATGAATAGTTCAGATTGAATTAGTTTTGTAACGGTACAAGTCTTCCCGGAAAATCCCTGAGTCTTATGAAGGGGTGTTGTGATAACCAGAAACTGGGTTACAGAAGTAAGATAATTTGGATAGATTTAGCCAATCCATGTACTACTGGTATTCAGCTGCATAAGATTTGATTGGAAGCCAACCCCAAAATGGTTGGCAAAATGCTTCATTTATTCAGTTATGGATGATCTACCTGAAAAAAATTTATTATTACTTGGAATATGCTTAAATATAAGGTCCCAGGTGGACAAACAGACCAGATGGACATTCAGACTACCAAATTAAGGATAGTGGTGAAAAAACAATAATTAGCAAAACGCTAGATAAATACTTTCAAGAACAAAAATCAGTTAACGAAAATACACTAAAAATGTTGGTTACCCAATGCATAAACACATACATGTCTTTGTTATCTCATAATTTTGTTACTAAAAATATTATTTTAGTATCAGAATTATCTTTGGTTAGACGTTCTGAGCGCTGTGTTAAAAGTTGCCAACCTGCTTTATTGAGACCTCATATAATTATGTTACAAAAGTGGATAGAAACCTCGTGTTCGGTGATCACCAATTATTTTACTAATAATAGTAATTACAACTTTATCTAACTCCTAATTAATCATTTTTCTTAGCATCCTATTCTACCAATATTATAAACGCGTACGAGATATATCTGGTATTTGGTCGTTTGTTATCAAGCACGTCTCAACGGAATTTGTTGGCACACGGGGCGAATATGGCCTGTACTTTTCTTTTTAACCGACTTCAAAAAAGGAGGAGGTTCTCAATTCGGTTGTATTTTTTTATGTCTTTTACCTCAACTCCGTCATTTGTTTTTGATTTGATTTCATGTGAAAGGATATACGTTCCGATTGGTCCCATAGAAATTTCATCAAAATCGGTGAAATAAAAAATATTTCATCCAAGTAAACGAAATTGCGTGTTTTGCTTTCCTCTGAATTTCCAGTGGTGTTGTTAGGTGTGGGGTACCACTAAAAAGTGAAAAATAAAACTTAGTTACAAAAAAAATACAACCAACTTCCAAATTAAAAAAAAAACACTACAAAAGTACAAACTGTAAAATAACTTTCATTTCGGAAGTCGGTTGTATTTTTTTGTAAAAAAGTTTCATCACCCCAAGTAAGCTCATGTGGAATAATTTTCGACTTACGTGCAGGCAGCAACTAAAACTAGTTCAATATAAGGCAATAAAAGGGTCTACCGGTGACAAAGTCCAACAAAAGAAGGGAGACAAGTAAAAGATCTAGTATTAAATGTTTCGTTCGACCTCAGCTCCTAATAAGCACTAACAGACACCAATCACGATCCAGCCTTGAACAATAAACACTAAACAGTACTAAACTAGCTAAAACAAGTTACTGTTTGACTTAGTTTGTTGCCTAGTAAAATATAAATACACGAACTCAGCCGGGATCTCGGGGCCCATAAATTTCGCCAAATTATAATTTACGCGCAAAACTTATGTTGGTACCGTTAGCCCCGCAGTTCATAACTTGGTTGTTTAAAAAGGGAAGATCTGGGGTAATCTGAGATGGAATTGAGTTCAAGGTTAAGTGAGGTAGACAAGTTGGGAACAGTGTTTGTGAGTGACAAGAGAGTAATCGATTCTTCGTCTGTTATTGAGGGCAGGTCTTGATGAACTATCTGATTAATTTAGACCTGTAATTTTATGTTTCAATAAACCTATGGGACTGATAGTCGATTTTTGGAACGAAGTTCCTTTAAGTGCGACTTAGTAGAAATGTTCACGTACGGCATTCCGTATGCTGTGTGTGTGTGTGTGTGAGCCTAATACAAGCAAATGAGCACACAAGCAAGTGAATGCGCAGCCGGGTGCGCACTCACTTGCTATCCGCTGGATGCAAGACACAAAACTACTCAAGGTGATGACACTTGGAGAAGGCCTATGTCCAGCAGTGAACGTTTTTCGACTGAAATAATTTAATGTTACCTATAAGTGTTGTATATCAATATGACAAGATGCCTGTGCTTCATAATCATTAACAATATGCAGCTAGATCTCTGGCTGTTTTCTGGACGCGGGTGTTGAAAGTCATTATTTATTACGAATAACATAGGAAAATGTATCCCGCATCTGTAGCTTCGCACCAATCAGCCAGCTACTTTACATCATTCCATCTAAATATTCTACTAAGAAAGATACTTTTCTAGGTTTGAACAAGACAATATAAATATAAACTTTTTCGCCATTTTCGCTGTGTAGAACAAAATACATTATTTTCTTCCTTTGTTCACCTCTCTTTGAGTAAATCTTGAAGAAAGTATGTTAGATTTTTTATCGCATTCCCTCAGGGAGGCAGCTAAGAGGATCTTTCTGAAATATATGCAGTACTTATGATTTTAGTACCGAGACCCCGCGAAGATGAAAGAGCACTAATTCTGATGTACGATGGACCAGGGAAGCATAAAACAACAAAGTCATTTTAATATTCTTATTTACTAATTCACGAGTATTTTTGGGGACAGATTTTTTGTGTTGCTATTGTAAAAATGTTGGCGAAGAATACTGTTCGGTCTGAGCAACCAAACACTTGCTAACACAGCAGTTTAAAACAATCATTCTACTCGTCTCATCTAAGTGACAATTTTATTAGTACATTAACATCAATGCATTACCGGACATCAAAAGGACCGGGTGCATTCATAACATTTAACATACCATTTTACTTTGAGACATTTAACTTGAAGAACCTTTAATAAACTCTTTAAAACTAAATCAGTGCTTTAATATCACCGACCTTTTTTGACGTGACAACGTCTAATAAATCAATGAACGCCGGCTGCACGCACGAAAAAGGATGACTCATTGTAACGTTACGCTCATTGTAACGTTACGATCATTTCATCAATGTTTTGTTATGACGTTGTCACGTTAAACTATCGTCCGTAAACCGACTTTACAGACAGCCAATTTTTTTTTAAGGATGGGAAATCATCAAATGTCTTTTTCCGCTCTGGGTGGAGCGGAAGGGCATGTCAGATACTTACTGACTAAAACCCATCCGTGTTCCTTCTAAAGCCCTTTGCGTTCCAGGGCCGCGGTGACTCTTTCTAACAAATTCCGCAACCCCGGATCACATACGACCTAGCACCCCGAATAAATACTCTAGTGAACAGTGTATTAGAACAGGCGTTGAAATATTGCATTAAAGTATATTTTTGACAACTTGCATAACAATTAACTTACAGTCTCTTATGAATTACTATTTTATATTACACTAGTGGTATCACCCGCGTAAGTCTCGATCCCGTGGGAATATCGGTATAAAAAGTATCCTATGTGTTATTCCAGACTGATCTACCTCTGTGCCAAATTTCATCAAGATCCGTTCAACCATCTATCCATCCATCCATACTTACAAACTTTCGCGTTTATAATATTAGTGGGATGTAATTGACAACGGTTGTGTAGTATAGCAGGGCCCTACTATGAAGTGTTAAAACGATCATGATTCCGCTCTAAGAGGGAGACGGAGCTATACATAGCGAATAGCACTATCCCGTTTACATCATCGGAACTGGATGGCATTAGCACGTCATACTAGGGCCTCAGTAACATTATTTGTTATTAATTTAAAGAATATGGCATCAAAACAACCTATGTAATATTAATGAGAATACAAATTTGTCTACAAAGTCAACGACACAAATTCAACTGTTAATTCTAGCAGTCTCATAATAATTTTGTATTTTAAACCAGCTTTATTACAAGCTAAATAACTTACCTACAATCTTTTAGTATCGAGCCACAAATAATCTCATTTAAATAGCCAACATTAAATAACCTAGTATTGAACATTCCTGTTAAATATGATTGTCATTCTTAGATGTTCTTCGTCATAATTATTATGAATTTTCTTAATCAGTATGATTATTATATATATTTATATATCATTTTATATGTATATTATCTGTATATTCTTTCCGAAACGTTAAAATTCAATTTTTATTTTTATTTTTTTATTTATTGTACACCTACCACAGTATAGTCTTTATAACCCAAAGGTTGACTGGTAGAGAATGCCTTGATGCATTAAGTCCGCCCATGTACCAATATTGTACATAAAGTTTTAAATAAATATAATATTATTTTATATTAATAATATTTTATAATAGTTTTTAATAAATAAATTGACATAATAACATTTCAGCAGTTTGTATTTCAGCTATACCAGTATCATCGGACGTAAATGCGTAACAAAATGAGTTTCAGTTTATGAATACGATATGAACCACGGTAAACTTGATTGAATAAAAATAATAATTATCCTGTTTTAATGACGTTGAAATTATTTTAAACGGGTATTTTAATCGCAAGCTTACCACATAGCTTGCAATAAATAGCGCACGTCAAATAAGCGGTTATCAAAAACCGTTACAGCAAAAATGCCGTACATCAAAAGCTGCATTTTATATAAAAAAACCGGACAAGTGCGAGTTGGACTCGCTCACCGAGGGTTCCGATCACAGACTACAATATAATAGTTTCGATTGAGTCTTGATTTTTTCCGAGTATACATTACCTACCCTCATTACTGTGACAAAAATATAGCAGGTAAGGTAACAAAATTAACTTTGTGAAAAAATGTTCTCCATTACATCAATGTACGTAACGGTCAATTCCTAAACCGAAAATATAAGTTTGTAATCGCAAAATATATTTTTTATATGATAAAACTACAAATTCCCAATTTTCTTTTTCCTGTACTTGTACTGTAAGATCTATCTTGTTACCGAATTTCATGACTGTAGGTCAACTGGAAGTACCCTATAGGTTTTGATTCCCTTGCGAGCGTCTATACATGGGCCATATACGGAGCATAAACGGCCTTATCTTAAGATTGCGGTGACTTATAAGTTTGATTTCAGCTTGATTCCTCCACGCGTTCCTGAGAAAAAGGGTATTGACAGACGGACAACAAAGTGATCCTATAAGGGTTCCGCCGACTGAGGTACGGAACCCTAAAAATTGTGGGCATAACAACTTAATGCGCTTTTAAAGTTGCCGTCAATACACGTTTTACACAAAAACACCCAGTTTCAGTTCACCTGCGAATTGCCTTAAGACCGTCGTAAAAACTTCTCCCAGATCCCCATAAAGGGCTTTATTCGGCTCATTCCACACGAAAATATTTAAGGCGCGTTTTTATTTAGACGATTTGCGTTGAGCCTTAAGCACAACCCGAGCAAAGCGAAGTCAAATCGTAAAAAAGTTTCAGTAGCGACTCACACTCCGATGGTCAATATTTGGGACATCCACATCAATCCATTTATAGAATAGTACCTTGCTGTTTGATATACATTACCGCATCCGTCGACAGTTTTATTTTTTCCTTCAAACTTAACCGGCAATGTACGTTAAATAAGTCGATGTTACCACAACGTTATTGGGTGAAAGTCCCACTTAGACTCAGCAGAAGACGGGTGTTAAATTATTCATAGACACATGTATCTCGCTTAACGCATCATTTTTCCTTCAGGTCGTTACTATAGGTGGGGGAAACGAGTTTTACGCCAGGCACGTAAGCTTAGCTCGGCTGTGCGATAATGTATGAGTGTTGCCGGAGGACTGTCGGAGTTATCTGATGTTTTATTTAAATACCTTTACTTAGAGGGAATTACCGTGCCTGCGAGGCAGGAATGTGTGTATGGTATTATTATTTTCAATTAACAGTGGTTTGGTAAGGCGCTTTGTATGATGACGTGCGCGGAATAAGTACAGGCATTAGGGATGGGATACATTGTCATATGTGCGGTGACGTTTAACTAATTGTTGGATTTATAACCTGTAGTAGATTAGTGTCATTTGTCAGAACAGTTTTTTTTTGTGCCGATATCGCAGCTGCTTTAGAATTGTTACATAAATCATTCAGTCCTACTTGCTTTTTTTCTATAATATGACTATTCAACTTTTTTCTATAATAAGAACCTAATTTTGAAAGTTGGATAGATGTTTGTGATTCTTGACTCCTTAAAGAATATTGATGAAATTTGAAGCACAGGTAGACCCAGGCCCCTCTTTATTCCACTGGGCACTCAGGTCAAGTGCCGGCCATCGTAGGCGCGGGCCTGCGGATGGCGAGCCTTGGGAGGCTCGCTGTCCCATCACCAGCAGGCCCGGGTCGATGGCACGTTGTGTTCCACGCGCGCCTCAAAGAGATGTCAGCATAGGAGACGGGGCCCGCTAGGGCCAAAACCTGACAGGGTTGCGGAATTTGTTCGAAAGAGTCACCGCGGCCCTGGAACGCAAAGGGCTTTAGAAGGAACACGGATGGGTTTTTCAGTAAGGGTCTGACACGCCCTTCCGCTCCACCCAGAGCGGAAAAAGTCATTTGACGACTTCCCATCCTTAAAAAAAAAGGGCCACGTGATCCATGGGAGCCCCCTACTTTCTGCCAGATCACTTACCGATGTCTGAAAAATATGTGAACTTTAAGAAAATCAAAGGAAAAAAATGTTTGTTTCACTGTAAAGTTTTGTCTCTCGAAACTATTTTAAGCACTAAGTTGTAAATGCTTCAACTGTTCCAGATAATATCACGTATACGATTGCCGTGTCAAGCAGTCGATTAATCTAGAATTTAGTTTTTCAAATAGTTCTCTGTTAAAGTCAAAGGGGCCTCCAATGGCCCTACATGTTTACATTAAGACAAAAAAATAATTTTCGACTTTGAAGCGGGTGAAGTCGTCAGTAAAAGCTAGCAATAATAATGATGTCGAACAACTGAAGATACAAACAATGGTGGGACAAAATTAAGTAGCAGGGATCCTTTGTCAAAAATCTCAATTAAACAACCATCAAAGGGAATCATTTGCATTATTCATTTTTGCAGATTGTTTAAATTGAGAGCTGTGAAGTTTTTGACAGAGTATTTATGGACTTAAGAATAAAATTATCTTTAGGAAGAAGAAAAATTATTCGCGCCAAGTATAACGCACAAGTAAAGGTACTTGGTGAAGCTATCAAAGACCAAGATTTAAGTGAGCTGTTTCACCGTATAGATATGTATCTGCTTTGTGCTGCTGCAGTAGTGGCCCGTGGTAATGTGTCCCACCTATGAATTGGTTTCGAACTCAGTCGTTTTCGGCAAGTGCTTTACTTTGTGCAATTTATATCACCATTGCTCTTAAAACAGTGTAGCAAATCATCGTGTGAATACACACGTACAACAGGTTTAAGAAGCAGAAAATAGAAGACATGTTTTTTATTATAATTCGGAGGCACATTTAATTTCTAACTCACCAGATGACAAGCGTTGTAATGTGTTCGCCGATGGAGCACACTTGCCTAGAAATAGCCTGCCGGTCAATTCTGTTAACATGTCGAAGTGAAGGCTTGGGTGAAGTGATTACGAGGTGAGCTGTCAATCCATAAAATCAAGATCTCACGTGATCACGGAGTGAGCTGTCATTCCATCTTGATTATATGGATTGACAGATCATCGATATGTTTACAGAATCGATCGGCTGTTCCCTCTTTACTTAAAGAACCCCAGGTGGTAGCTATCAGGAAACGCAAACAGCTATGTACAAACGCACAATAACTGTGGCATCTACCAGTCCACATTGGACCAACGTGTACGGCCCACTCTCTCTCGAAGAGAAGAGTGACTCACCTGTGGAAACATTTTAGGCTAATTATGTAATAGAATAAAACAAGTGACTACCAAAATTGGTACCAAGAATAATGCCAATAGAATTTATGAAAATATACTTCATTTTAGAGCAAATATCAGGCCAGTAATACGTCGATAGATAATAATGAATTAGAACGTTGTCATACCAATTCCAATGCGGCGTTGTATTACCGTATTAAACTCTGTTAGGAGCAGTTTCTAATTTCATTTGTTTTGTTAGCGGCAGCCATTACGGAATTACGTCAATTTACATTAATTTTGTCAGTTTTATTTTGGCTTTTTGGTTGGAATTGTTGGAATATTACGTAATTCGCTTTGTGGAGCCAATTTGAATAGTGGTAGTTATGGCTTAGTCTTAATTTATTAATATTCTAAGTAAATACCTTTACACTATCACACAAAGATATTTGGTCAGCTGCATTTTGTGAGGCCAAAACTTTGTGAAACCGTCATTTTTTGTTATTTTCTCGTTTTTTAACACCGACTTCCGTAATTAAAGTTATTGTATACTTTGTAGTGTTTTTTATTTTGAATTCGGTTATATTTTTTGTAATTTTTTTTCTTTCACTTATTAGTGGTTCACATGTATTGTGCTTACCCCATTCACAGCGTACCGGCGTGATATTATGTTATGAGCTGGTGTAAACAATAGACAGACATGAGATATCAGCGATTCCAGTCCATTTGCCATCATTTATTGAGGAGTTACGTTGCCTATCTCCGAAGTTCTTCATCAGATATTCACCAAATTGAAATGGGACCACTCCGAAAAAGTACTCTTCCAAAAACTACCCAAATCGCTTCCAGTGTGCATATAAAATTTTGAAGAGTTCTCTCTTTTTCTCCAGGATCTCATCATCAGATCCTGACTTAATGATCATGGGACAACCTGGGAAGTAGGTATAGCCCTTGAAACAAAAAAAAAATCCAAATCGGTCCAGCCATCTTCGAGTTATCGGGGAACATAGAGAACCTCCTCCTTTTTTTGAAATCGGTTAGTAAAGGTGGACTCATAAAAAAAATTAAGGTACATCTATCTGTTTCATTTATGAAACTTTTACAAAATATCTTGTTCTGTGAGGCCAAATACCTTTAAGCGGTGGTGTACCTAAGTACCTATCGATGCCTCTCTTTAAACATGAGAAGTCGCCTTGTGGTTTCAATTCGATTCGATTTCCATTCGAATTTATAAGTCACTAGCACTTCGCCCACGACTTCGTGCGCGCGGATTTAGTCGGTACTCCACAAACTTCAACGCCCCCTCTACCCCTTTTAAAGGTTTGTTTCGGAAAATTAAGCACAACGATTTTCATTTATTACCCAGTCATTTCTGCTGCTGATTCTGTGGTCTCAGGATTAGCGCAACTTATCACCCCGTTCACCCCGTCAGGGGTTAATTATACAAAAATTGTTCATTTCAATTTCCACGTAAATTGAAGCAAGCAATAATATCCTCCCCTAAAAACTTTGTCACCTCTTTTCGCGCCTTAAGAGATTTATTTTCGAAAACTCCAAACATTTCATATTATTATTTTTATCGAAATCATGAATACCGTGTTTCAACTTCATCGGACCAAGCATAAAGATTCTCCCCAGTTCGCTCAACCCGCAACATTTTCATTACTCAGAGCATTTAAGCCCGACGTAACGAAAGGTTCGATTTAAATAATTTAAAAGTAATTTAAATGTAAATAATCAACCTAAATTATTTAATGGATAAGGATGATACCAAATACCACTTTTTCATTCCACCCTGATTATGATTGAATAATTTGAACAAACAGCGGTAATTGTGACTTAAGCATAATAGTTCGACATATTTCGCGAACTTTTTATAGGTGATAATAAGAACTCTAATCATGTAGTACATTATTTTTATGTATCATCAATAGTTTTCTCAGCGCACGACAAATACTGAATTTTTTAAGCAAAATTTTGTACATTATTGCAATTTTCTTACCGATCTTCATGTTTTTCGAAAATAAAACATAACCTATGTTTTGTTATGTTTGAGCCAAATCGTAACAAAGAAACAAACATTTTTTTTTTCTTATTTATAATATTATATTATATATTAGATACATTATAGTTTAGATAAACGGTGAGTTCGGAACCATACCTGACCTTACACACAAAACCAATTTACAACGTCATATTTTCTCTATTGATTTGGATGAGATTTATTGTACACGAAACGATTTTTTCATAATATATCGAGAAATTATAATCTAATCAAGATTTATTACAATCTCACGGAGTCTGCAATTTACCGGTGACATATAAAAATCTTACCCTCTAGCTAAAATGTTTAAGAAGCTCCAACTCTTACCAGCTATAAACTGTTTGATTTCCATTCCACTACAGGTACCTTTCAATCAAGAAACCTTAGTTCCCAAAATTTGTCACACCTCCTTCACGGGCTTCCCATCCATTCAGGCCAGTCAATAGGCACCATTACGAGAAGTGGTCGGAATATTGAGTGGGGTCTGCGAGGATCGATCACCGTCACACTTCTTCGCATATCCAATGACCTACAGACACTGATTGATTGCGTGTATGGCTAGCGAATTAGTGGATTTGGTATGTTTGAAGAACTCGTAGCCAAATAATATCTGCCGCACGAGGCGATCTTGAACACTTGCACAGGTCGGTCGATGCGGACCATTACATGGCGAAACACCATCGTGCTTTGAAAATCAAGTTAAATTGTTGGTTCCGACTGACATTGAAACGTCTTTGACCGTTTTTTCCGGGTAATCAGTCTACTGATGACGTTTCAATGCCATCGTGATTCCGTTGTAGAAAGGGATACTACTATTCTTGTATAGCTCCGTTGCCCTCCCACACCGGAATCATGATGGTGTTAAGACTGTCAAATGGCCCAGGTCTGATCACAAATGTATGTACAATTGTACACTCAAAATGTGAAGCAGTGTTCTCTCCCCCTTAATATTTTAAGGATTACCCTTAAAAGATTAAGGGGGGAGGATACACAAGGGAGATAAATGGAAATTACGTTTGTATGGAAAACTGTATTTCCACCATAGTGATATAAGGAAAACTGATTTCCTGTTTCCACATTCTATATGGACAAACTCATGGCATAGTCAAAATAAAAAAATTGTAACTAAGATATTTCCATAACAGAAGGTTAGTAAATAAATGAAGCGATGAGAGTTCAGCATTGTTCAGTTTAATTAATTATTGTATTGTAGGTAATGGCGGGGTAAACCACCTTCATATTTGGTTCTTGGTATTGCTTTGTGTTAGGCTCACAACACGAGATCGTCGACCCTCGTTTAATGCCTTTTACACCAAAGGTTAAATAAATGACCCACTTACTCTATGCTTGGGAACTCCTCCTATCGCTAGGGACCACGCAGGAATGCTTATTAAAATCAATGTCTATTTTTGAACCGAAGGATATTTGGTGACGTTCTTCAAAACAGATCAGGCTCCTGGATCAGTACTCACAACTGGCGTACGCGTATGACCAGGGGGGCAATCGCAACGTTCTCAGTCTGACAAAAAAGCCTCCATTTCCATACATTTTTGTCAGATTTTGACTGAGTTGCGAATGCGAACGTTGCTTAAAAATTTGTAGAATTGTCACTCAGATAAGATTTATAACATAACATCACGCATGTATTCACCGAAGGGTTAGGCAGAAATAGACCTTTAGTACACAATACGCTAGTTAAGTCCACTGCAATTAATATAAGGGCCAGCCTATTGCCATCAATTTCGCACAAGGGCTGCCCCTTAGAAATTCCAGATGGAAAAACCCAATATCACTTTGCCCGACCCAGAACCTCATCCATAGCAGTAGCGCTTACAGCAGCAAATGAGGTAGTAGTATGAGCATACCTTTATTTTTCTTGGTTGAGAAATCACCAAATGACTCCTCCTGTTTTGGGCGGAGCGGAAGAGAGTGTCAGACTCTTTCTGACTAAAACCTCCCATTTTCCTCCAAATGCCCTCTGCGTTTCAGGGCCACTCTCAAAAAACTCTGTCAAACAATACCGCAACCCTGGCAGGCACTGGCTCTAGAGGGCCCTATCAATTATGCTGACATCTCTTTCGGGTCGATGGCGCGGTGTGTTTCACTTGTGCCTCACAAGTGAAACACACCGCGCCATCGACCCGGGCCTGGTCCTTATCCCTCCGGGCGATCCACACAATGGTGATACCCGGGCGTGTCCTCCCGTCGAATCCGAAACAGATACCGCCCGAAACAACCGTGTCCGATGAGTACCTACGTGAGAAGGAAGGTGAGGACGCCGTGGCGCCTCTTTAGTCACTTCTCAAAAAGGGCACTTATCGCCACACGTCCAAGTATGAGCATATCTCTGCCAGGGTTGCGGAATTTGTTCGAAAGAGTCACCGCGGCCCTGGAACGCAAAGGGCTTTAGAAGGAATCATGGGACGGATGGGTTTTAGTCAGTAAAAGTCTGACACGCCCTTCCGCTCCACCCAGAGCGGAACAAGTCATATGATGATTTCCCATCCTTAAAAAAGAAAAAAGTATAAACATATACCCACTCTTTTTGCTTCGTTGAGCAAAATGATTCTGTAAAGATATAGCAGGTGGCATTCTGGAGTTTAAGTATGAATGTAGGCAGACAATATCGCGGGTCTGTGTTTCCTGATTGCTACAACGTGGGTGTCTAGTGAATTGGTTACTTCTAGGCAAGCGTGCTCCATCTACGACCACATCATCGCTTCCCATCTGGTGAGATAATGGTCAAACACGAGTCTTACAATAAAAAAGTGGTCAAGAGCTATTGATACGAATCTACTTATAGGATTATTGGTATGTCCATTGGAAACGGATGTATGCCGGTCAGATCCTCCAAATTGATCCGCCATTAATAAAGTAATTAAAGATTTATACGATGGAGGATTATTTCGGAATGTAACCGGAATAACATCCGAGATATTAATTGTATCCGTATTTTATTTATTGAGGACAGAATAGTAACAGATCGTTGATATGGAATATTTAAGCTATTATTTAAGGTTTAATTCGTTTTTGTTTATTTGCTTACAGCCAACTTAAATTTACAATGTTTAATGTGTCTTGTAAACCAAACTAGTAGTGGAGACTAGTCTTCCTACTCTCTTCTGATATTAATACTATTTTGTATTCTAAAATGGCAGAGTGAAGTCGCCTGAAGCGACAAGGCCGAGGCAACCATTTTATGTTTCTGTCTGTACTACCTTCATACAGTTTCGTAAACAACGAAGAGTTACTGTATGGTATCATTTTATATGTTTGTTAAAATATAAACATATAAAATGCAGTAACTAAAACCATACAGTAACTCACCGGCCCCATCTAGGTTGATTTGACAATAAAAAGATAGACTTATAAAAGAGTATTTTTTATCTATTTGCAAAATAAACCTAATTTATCATTTAAGTATAGGGGTTGTCCATTAATCACGTGACGTTTTAGCGACATTTTGTTGAATTTTTTTTGGACAAATTTATCTTTAAATAATTCAGAATATTATTATCTTAAAAAACAATCTTATTTAACTCTGGAAAATTAAAAACTGGGTCAAAAATCGCGCGTTCAACAAAAATAAATACACGTGATATCTCACTAGACAAGACCCCATGTGATATTTCGTGTTCTTTTTCCGAACTCCCTCCCTCCCTTTCAAGTCTCGCGTGATTAGTGGACGACTCCATAAGCATAGCTTCTAAACAAACAGACATTAATCATTCAGCAATAAGCAGAAGATATCAGTAACAATACAAGCCACATTTGCCCTTAGCTCCGTAATGTGGCCTATAATACATGGGCGACATTTATGTATTGCGCTGATTGGGGGCCACGTAACATGTGCCATTGCCGCGGAACAAAGACGCGGATATTAACTTGTGATGCATCGGTATTACAGCCAGTAGACATAGGTATAAATATCGATGTGCTGGAAGAATTGTAATGAAGGAAAACAGGACTGTTATAGCAAATAGAAGGTGAGTCTCTAAGAAAAAAACTTTCTTGCAGTTTCTGGATTTTTAGTATGGATACAGAGGCACAATTATAATACCAGTCGGATTTTTAAGGAGCATTCGCATTGACACTGTCATAACATCCCTTTTTTTTAAGGATGGGAAATCATCAATTGACTTTTTCCGCTCTGGGTGGAGCGGAAGGGCGTGTCAGACTCTTACTGAAAAAAAGCCCTTTGCCTTCCAGGGCCGCAGTGACTCTTTCGAACAAATTCCGCAACCCTGGCTGGTCATAAACCCTAGTTTCTACATGTTGACAGGTTTTCGACATTGATGTCCTTGAGATGATTATGATTTGATTGAATGCGAACGCTTTTTTAGCTCGAGAATTGACCTTCAGACATAGAGTAAAAAAAAACGACCAAGTGCGTGTCGGGCCACGCACAGTATAGAGTTCCGTAGTTACCCATCCCGTAAGCCATGACAAAAATAGTAAATTTTACTATGACATTACAAAGTTACAAATACAGTTTTAAGTAATTTCTATATTCAATACTTTCTAGTGTTAAGCGTATCTGAGCTAAACCGCGCACGGACAGAGAGACGGACATGGCGAAACTATAAGGGTTCCTTGTTGACTACGCTCTTAACTTAACCCTAAAAATGTTGACACTGGGTAAAAACAAACTGAGAGTTAAAGATCTAAACTCGGAGATAAAAATCCCATCACTTCCCGGGGGGGCGTAAGACTAAAGGACCCACCAGAGAATGGGCAGCACCATTCTCTGGGCATTGCAACAACTACACTGCGATCGCCAACCCGTCTGCCAAGCGTCGTAATCATGGCAAACTCACCCTTGGCTGAGGCTTATGTCCAGCAGTAGACGTCTTTCGGCTGAGACTGGTCATCCCTTGGTTGCCACTGCCTCATTTTAATATTTCATACTATAAATTGTTTTTTTTCTTTCTTTACATTGTTCTCATATATAGAAGCAACAAGGTTTATGTAACCAGGATTTTTGTAAACATAAAATGATTTAAAAGAGTGTCCGTGGAGTTTCTTGCACGTTCTTCTCCATAGAGATCTACGCTTGCGAACGTGCAAATAGCTTCATGTTTTTGACGGACTGACTTTGACAATTCAAAAGTACCTGATAATGGTTTATTTGAAATAAATGCTTTGACTTTTGACTTTTTGAGATGATGACGACGCTCCAGCTAAGTTTTCACGGTGCTGCATGATAAAGGGCTATGTCCAGCAATCAGCTGTATTAGCAAGAAAAGATAGTGTGCAAGCAACAGACAACTTAAACTTTTCGAGCTAAACTTACTCGTACATTAAAACCTCGTTCTCCGTAAATATTTGTTTATTTATTTATTAATGACACATCAGCAACACAAACATGGACATATTAATTTTGTATAAGGTCTTATTCTACTGTTTATGTCAATTACAGACGTGCAAGATAATAAGGAATTTATAAATCAATGGTAAATATTTGATCCGAAACTAGACAACATCAACTATCCTATTTTGACCTTACCCCAAAAACTCGACATAGGTAACTAGCAAACAATTTAGAGCATCTAACAGTTCTAGTTAGTAATTCCTAAGACGATCAAATTGATACACTCACCGCAAACTATGTGTCGCTGGCTTGTACAGGCTACAACCGCCGTGATCTTAGCAAGTCATTGTTAAGTTTGCCGCCAAAGTTGTGGGTTGACAAACTTCGATTATTATCCAATCTTAAGTTTTAATTAAAGCGTTTCCAGGGCGAATATGAGGTTTTTAGTGGTCTTGTCGAAACTGGTGTTAGTTGTACTGCAATGTTTTTGTTTTGGTTTGTCATACTGTTTGGTTATTTTTAAGCTTTTTACACGACTGCCCAAAAACAGGAGTGTTATATTTTCAGGGTTCATGTATGTATGTATGTATATTTGTGAGTTTCTTTATTTCACCATAACTTCTAAACTGCTTAACCGATTTAGATATATGTAATTGGTATCGTTAGAATCGTTGCATAAGTCGGGGGACATTTCCCTGGAACATTTCTTCAAACGATGAAGTCCCCCGACTGCAATAAAAAAGTTGTTTTTCAGTTTTCAATTTTTGGGTCCAATGCTTGTTTTTCATTTTTTATTTCATTTTTAGACATGGCAGGCGTGTGTTATAATTTTTTAATTACTTGTTTTTTTAGAATTAGTGAGTGAGCAAACTCGAGGAATGAAATTGGCATGGTATGTCAGTTTTGAAACGATAAAATCGAAAATGAAAGTCAAACCTGCTGCAAATGATTATAGTCAAATACTTGGATGGAAATACTTACAGATTTAAATTGATAGTAGATTATAGATTGTACTTTGGTCTTTCATTAACAGGTCTGTAGCCCATTTGATGAGGGAAAGGCAAGGCCTTCGTCCCAACCGCCGCAACAGGAGAAGACGCCCCGGGCGTCGGGAGTCGCAGGGCGATCCCCGGCCACCGTAGGCGCGGGCCTGCGGACGGCGAGCGTTGGGTGGTTCGCTGTCCGATCACCACCAGGCCCGGGTCGATGGCGCGTTGTGTTTCACGCGCGCCTCAAAGAGATGTCAGCAAAGAGGACGGGGCCCGCTAGGGCCAGAGCCTGCCAGGGTTGCGGAATTTGTTCGAAAGAGTCACCGCGGCCCTGGAACGCAAAGGGCTTTAGAAGGAACACGGATGGGTTCTAGTCAGTAAGAGTCTGACACGCCCTTCCGCTCCACCCAGAGCGGAAGAAGTCATTTGATGATTTCCCATCCTTAAAAAAAAAAAAAAAAAGCCCATTTGATGAGATGCAAGTGGCCGCCCTCGTGGTAGTACAACCATTAATTCAATCTCCCCAAATATAATCTGGTGAGCTGTTATGTACGTTATTAGTTCCTAGCCGTGACGTCACACCGACGTAATGAATGAAGTAATCTATCTCCGAACCAGCTCGCCCGTACATCAGGCCGACCGTCACACCGACGCGTATTAAAAGCGCGCGGAAAATTGCCGAGAATTAATCTTGTCCCCGTCAATGGAATGCGGAAGTGAATGCGATGTAATAGTGGGGTTTGGTCGGGTGAATAGAACGATGTGCTGCTACTCGACGGTGTGAGAGGTGATTAGGGAAGTTTGTGATCGAATTCGATTTATTAGGTTCAGTGGGTTTTTGGCATTGTTGCGTAGAGGAAGGATTTGTTAAGAATTAATTGAGTGGCCTTGTTGCTGATGCGAAGGAAACAAGGCCATAGCACGACCCATACTGCTCACATTTTTTTTTCAAAATGAACAACTAATTTAAATAGTATCAACTTAAAAAAAGAAAAACGTTTATTTGGGACTCGCACAAGACAGACAAAAAAATAAAATAATTTAAAAACTACCAGTACTTACGTAATAATTAATTAATAACGCAAACAAAAGGAAAATTATTTGAGCGAGGCCAAAAATCTATCACATCGCTGGTATTCTGACAGGGCTTGTGTGATGCTACGGAAACAACTAATATTCAGATGCAAATAAAATAATCATTATAAAACAATTAAAAAAATAGAGACACATACAATAATTAAAATAAAACATCGACCAACGTCCAAAGGCCCAATGCTCCAATAACATTTGTCATTGTCATAGACAAATGAGGGAACTTAAGCACATGGTCCAAAAAGACGAATACGTGTGACATCATCTACAAACATGCATGAGCCCACTTTACTCATTCAAATGAAATCTGCGTCCCAGCAGTGGGAAAATAATATAGGCTGGTTATCCTAATTCTTAATTATTTATTTTACACCGAACATGACATAGTTAACATTTATAAATTACTAGCTTTGGCCCGCGACTTAATCTGCGTGAAATAGTTACTTTGGGCAGCAATGTTTATTTTTAAGATACTAATTCTTCAAAAACGCTTAAACGTAATATGTTTATTGTCAAAAACAAAGATTTGTGGTTTTATCTTCAATAATGACGGACTCTCATACAAATTTTCATCCCGTATTTCAACCTCTTAAAGGATGATTTCTGGGATAAAAACTATCTCATTACCAAATTTCATCTAAATCGGTTCAGCGGTTTAAGCGTGCAGAGGGAACAAACAGACAGACACTCTTTCACATTTATAAGAGAATTGAGAGCTTAACTCAAAGTTGAGTTTTCTCCCAGCACTAAATATTGCTATTTTTAGTGCAAGGAATAAGGCATTTTTAAAATAGGCACCTTTAGTACACACAAATGACTTGTTGAGTTTTTATTTGATTTCAACAACAACGACTGTAACCAAATTAAACCAAGTTTCACCAACAGATAGCACAAAACATTATTTATTATTTACTCAGATTCATAAATAATAAAACGTCGGAGTTTGGTGTGTACCTACTGCGTAGGCGGGACCGAGTGACTTCCCCACCTCTGTTTATATTAATTAAGTCTTTTATTAAAGTACATTGTAATTATTACGCTTATGAATAAAGATGGGCTCGTATAAATACACAAAGGGTGTCTAGATAAATAAGTACGTTGAAATATGTTGAACATATTAAGGTTAGTGTGGTAGACACCTACTTGTATGTATGTTTTTTCCTTCCAATCTGCCTTATTCAGATTCTTTTAGTATGTCAGAAAAATATTTGTGTCTGGGCCTTAGTAGTTTTCCAAAAAGTGGTAAATTTATAAAATAAAACAGCATTGTTTCAGCGGGCATAGAAAAGTTACTGTAGTTACAGGCGAACACCTCTAGATGTCTACAAATTTGACGATCAACAAATGAAAATGCGTATCGATCGTCTATCATGAAATATAAGTGTATTAAAAAAAAAACGAAAGTTATGGTTGCCAATAAATCAACATCACTAATGCACTAACCATATCGCGACACACATCGGTGTAACGTGCAGCCAGACAGCATGCCAAGAGGATAGGTGCATGCATTTAAAATTAGCTCAATCTGGCCGCGGTCTGCTGATTAATGTCGGTGTTACAGCGGCTAACTATCGCAGGCCGCTGTCTCCCTGGTACCAGTGAGCGTAGAGCTAGCACCGATTTATGGAGAACTCGAGTAAAACCAAACTTTCATGTTAACGAGATCACTCACTGCACCTTGAAGTAAATAAAGACTTTCCTTTACTTCAAAAGGTTTGCAGTTTTTTAAAAAGATTAATATTATGACAGTACCTTGTCAATTCATTTATGAGAATATTATGTATGTAAGAAAAAATCGACATCTCTTTAACAAAATTAGTGATAGACATCATTTTAATACTAGAAATAAAAATAATTTAGATCAAACATTTTATAGATTAGCCAAAGTACGAACATCTTTCATGGGGTACTGTGTTAAATGTTACAACAAAATACCTTGTGACATATTAGAACTAAATGAAAGAAAATTTAAAACTTACATTAAAACCACACTTTGTAAACAAGCATATTACAAACTAGATGATTATATTAAAGATAAGAATGCTTGGAAACATGCTGGTCCTGCTCCATAGGACAATCGAGGGTATAGTAGAAAAAGTCAAACTTGTTTTATTTACTGGTGTACTTTCAGGTTTTTAATATGTAATTTAACTCACACACTGATCCATTGTTTTTAATTATATTGTAAATATGTGAGTACCATGTCCCTTACTAGCAAACTTAATTTTATCTCTGCTGGTATTGCTTTGTTGTACCTATAGTATATAAGTGTGTGCTGTATATTAGTGTAATGTTGGATGCATTGTGCTCACATAATATAATCAATTGATCAATGTACCTATGTATACAAAATATTGTAAAACTTATATTTGAAAAGAGTAACTATGGAGTTTCTTGTCCGTTCTTCTCCATAAGAATCTACTTTTTGCGAATGGACAACTAGAGTCACTTATATTTTAATTTTAAACTGTAAATNATACACTTCTCATCAAAAAAATCGAAACACCTCGCAGTTTATGATTTGATAAGGATTATCAGAAAAATGTGTATATTTAGGAATAAATGTAAAATGTCATTTAATAGTGAGTAGTATGAGGTTTTTAAATCCTAATGTTAATGTTCTAAATTCAAATTAAGTCTTCATAGGTTTCGTATTTTGTATAATGAGTAATTTTTACCCTGTATGGAATATGAAGGAAATGGGTAAAACAACACGCGTAAATGAAAAAAAATGTAAGAAACGTTTATTTAATAACTTGTATTCCCTCCGCGAGCTCTTATTACTGCTTCCATACGGTTCTTCATCGATCGGATGAGAGTCACGATCACATGTTGTGGTATATTATCCCATTCCTCTTGGATTGCATTTTGCAGCTGGCTAAGTGTTTCTGGGGCTGGATCTCTTGCTCGAATTCGTCTCTTTAATTCATCCCATAGATGTTCAATGGGATTCATGTCCGGGCTTCTTGCTGGCCATACCATAATGGAGATACCGACTTCGGTAAGATAATCTCGTACGACGCCCGCGGTGTGAGCTCTAGCATTGTCGTGCATGAATATGAAGTCGTTGCCAATAAAATGTGCATAGGGCATCACATGAGGTTCAAGACACTGTTCGATGTACCGATGAGAGTTTAGTGCAGGCAGCCGTGGCCCAGATACAAAGGCAAGTTCTGTCTTACCGTCGGCGCTGATTCCTCCCCAAACCGTCCACGAACCGCCACCATAGCTGACCTTTTCTTCAATGCAGCATTGTGCAAAGCGTTCTCCATCTCTTCTGTAGACCTTGTTCCTTCCGTCGTTACCATACAGCATAATTTTACACTCATCAGAAAACAGTACTTTGCTCCACTGAAGGTATGACCAAGTTAGGTGCTCGCGTGCAAAGTTAAGGCGCGCTCTTCGATGGTCTGCAGTTAATTTCGGCCCATTCGCTGGCTTATGCGGTGCCAATCCGCGTTCCTTCAACCTTCTTCTTATTGTAGAGTCACTTACAGCTACTCTTCGTACAACGCGAAGCTGCTGCTGCAGTTGAAAAGCGTTAAGGCGTCGATTTCGTAAAGAGGTTGTTACAATAAATCGATCATCTCGCTCAGAAGTGACCCGATTCCTGCCAGATCCTGAACGGCGCGTGAACGAACCAGTCTCCCGATAGCGTTTGTAGACTCTATGAACAGATGATAAGCTTAGATGCAATCTTGCAGCCACAACACGCTGACTAAGTCCAGAATCCAGCAATGCCACCACTTGGGCGGCTTCTGCGGGCGAAGTATCCATATGTTTTAGAAAAAAAAGTTTTTTCAGACGTCCCAAAGTCACAGTAAATGAAATAAGAAACAAAAAGTTTAAAGACAAGCGCTAATTTTAGTTTTTAAACGAGAAACGTACTCCAACCCTAAATACACATTTGTCTCAAAACAGTGATTAATTTCATTTATAGGATAAACAAATGAAATTCTAATTTCGAATTTTGATTTTTTTCTTCTTACTGTAATGACCAAACTGCCAGCTACACAATAATGTTTTTTTTTTCATGGAATTAATTCTCTTTTGTAAAAAATTAGGACAAAAACAATAAAAACGAAAGTGTTTCGATTTTTTTGATGAGAAGTGTATTTGAAAATAGAAACTATGGAGTTTCTTGTCCGTTCTTCTCCATAAGAATCTACTTTTTGCGAATGGACAACTAGAGTCACTAATATTTTAATTTTAAACTGTAAATTTGACGTTCAAAAGTGCCTTTTAATGGTCTAGTTGAAATAAATGAATTGACTTTGACTTTGACTTCGAATGAATAGTAATAATATCTTATGACTAATAAATTCAATCTGACCACTTCCCTCTGATTAGTGTTACAATGGCTAACTATCGCCGGATGTTGGCTCCCTGGTACCTACAGCACAGGGAGCACCGATTTATGGGAAAACTCGAAGTAAACTAACCTTGCATGTTAACGAATACTGTAGCTTGAAATAAAGAAGTTTTCAGAGTAGAATGAATTGTAATATTTTTGGTTATTAGATTATTTTAAGTTATATCTAGCCGCGGTCCGCTGATTTATGCTAGAATTACAGCAGCTAACTATCACTGGCCGCTACCTCCCTGGTAGGTAAAACGGTGCTGATTCTATGCTTGCCGGTACCTACCGGCAAGCATAGACCGTTTTATGGGAAAATTCGAGTAAAGGTTCGGGCTACACGCTCAATCTTGCTTGCGCAAACAGTTTGTGCAAACATTGGCGCAAAAACTGCATATTGTGCTAGCCGTTTGTACGGTATACCGTCTGTCTACGCACATGTTTGCTTGCACAAACAAGAATTGGTGCAAATAGTTTTAAAATTAAAGTGAACAGGCTTCTTCTGGGTAAGCTCGCTCCATTGCCGTCTTTGTCTCTGTCATCTATGACCTAGACTAGAATAATGAGCAAACTCATCTCAAAAATAAAAATAAAAAAAAATCAGCGTGTAGCCAAGGCTTAAAATATAACTTGCTTGTTAACGAGATCATTGTACTTTGAAATGAAGAAGTTTGTAAGTGTCAAGGTAATATAATATTTTAGAGAATAGAATAGAATAGAAAACATTTATTCGATACAGACACAACACAACAGCAACAAAACACAAAGTAAAAAAGAGAACAGAGAGCTATATGATTATCTTCAAATTTGCTCAATCTTGCCGCGGTCCGCCGATTAATGCCAGTTTACCTGTCTCCCTGGTTATTATGAGCTAAGATCCAGCAGCGATTTATGGGAAAACTCGAGATAAACTAACTAATGTTTGTTGTTGACGACATTTATTCCCAGCTAAACCACTAGGAAGTGGTGACGGGCGGGCGTTTTTGGGGGACTGTCTTTATGTAGAACTTTGACCTAATTTGCCTAATTTGAATAAATGACTTTTGATTTAAATTGATTTTTGATTTGATTTGAAATAAAGGATTTTTTTTGAGTCAAACGTTAAGTATATTATTATTTTCTTTTTTAACACGATATCTATTGGTAAGACTGGTGTCAGATTTTCTGGCTTCTGACAACTGCCAAAGATTTACAAATGACATCTGAGACCAAAAACTTAACGTGCTTCCTGAGGCTCGGAAAAGTCTCGGTATGTTAAAATGGTCAGCCATCCATGGCCTGACCTCGGCAGGCGTTGCTTAACCTTGAAGATTGACCCCCCGAGCGTCAGTTAATATTCAGAAACGAGCTCCTCAAGTGAAGGTCGGAGAAAAGCTAAAATATATTTTCTAGTTTGGCCCTAATTTGCAGCGAGAATAATAATTCCCTTCTATGATATCTATCCCAAACCAAATTGATTAACCTCAGAATAATATTTCGGGTTATTTCTAGTGCTCCGAGAAATTGGGAGTATTTGTGAGCGTTCATTTTATTAGTATATATCTATTTGCATCGAGATGAATAGAGATGCGGAGGGTCTGATTATTGCGATATTGCCCTCAGTGATAGACGAGGCGAATGTTATAGATGTTGGTCTGAAATTGATTAAATTGTGATGAATACTAAGTAGTGAAATTACAGTAACAGTAAAATGTTAAATAATTAATCAACAGCTATTCGGTTGTTATGTTGTAAAAACACTACCGTCGTCGAATCTAGGCACTTTGTTCGACGAAATCACTTTCTGCCTCGCTGCTTCTCTACGTTAAGGAGCCCTATGTTGTTCTCCTCATCGCTGTCACTGTGGAGCCGCGAGGCTGTTGACAACCTTGTCAACAGCCTCGCAGCACGGCCTTTGAAGCCGAAGTGCGGACCGTTTTATAAACGACATTTTCCGACGAGCTCTCGTCACCTTCGCCGTTCCAGCCGTATTAGAACCCAATGGCTTGGCACGTGACGATGGCAAAAGACCGAACGGCATGTCTTTGTTTCCATGGAAGATGGGTAGGCCTATCGATACTCTTGCGCCATCGCATCTTCCTAGTTCATCGTGTCGTGCTGATGCTGGTGCTGCGGCTGCGGAATAACCTCAAGCGGCGTAAATATTGTATACCTTATTGATCACTATATTTTCGAGCCGTTTGGGGCCCTTGTGCTCACAGCCTTTTCAGTAAGTTTCGAAACGGCTGGTTGACACTTCCCGTGACCCAAGAGCTGGCTTTTACTTTGGCCAGAGGCTAAGTATTGCCATTCAACGTGGCAAAGCCGCCAGTCACTTGGGCACATTACCAGCTGACAGCGTTGAGGACGAATTTTTTGATGTTATATTTTAATTTGTTGTAAATTTAGTTTATTTGTTAATATTAGTTATTATTGTTAATTTGTAAACAGATATAAATAAATCTTTGAATTAATGTTATACATTCCCCATTCTAACTCAAAAGTAGCCCTAGGCAAGAGAACCACATCCCAAACTACTAAATATTAGTTAGACAGAATATTACGTAATAATATATCGGGAAGAAGAGGCAGTCTTGGTTTTACGTAACGTAAATTTTCATTATTCAACGAATTATGTACATGTAGATGTAAGCTACTTACTCGAAAAACAACTATTTTATCTGCTCAGCTTTAGCGTCTAACCAATTGAGCTGGATACTAGTAGTTTACAAAGGAGCCACTACCTATGTGACCTCTACAACCCAGTAACTGGGTTACGTTGTAAGTACTTCATTTTGTTTTTTTATAGTTAATTATTTGCTGTTATTTTTTTTTTAATATTTGAACGCCTTCACGGCAAAACATAGCGCCCATATGTTTGAACCTAAGACCTTTATGTAAATACCTATGTTTCACAAATAAAAGTCTGATTCTGATTCTGGTGTCAGATTTTATGGCTTGTGACTACCCGTAACATCAGCTAAGCGACACATGACTGCCGGGACCAACAGCTCCGTGGCCCTGAGGAGTCCTGGTATGTAATGGATAACCCGCTCCCGGACCAGCCTCGGCAAGTTTTAATTATAATAATAATAATCATTTTATTATCAAGCTACTGAGGCCCATAGACACTATACACAAAATAATCTTAAACAGTAATAAACTAATTATCCAGCCGCGAGCTATTCTAAATATATACATATATATATATATATATAGTCCTCCTTGCCGATTTCGACAACGGCGACCCCATGACACTACTTCCTAGCGTGTGCCCTGATATGACTCGCTAGACCGAATTTGGTTTTAAATACCCGATCACAGCTAAGGCAATACAGCTGACCGGCGGAATTAAAAGTATAATTATATGAGGGCTTGGGTCTCTCTTTACGTATTTGGCGTATCTAAATAAATACCAAGGAACCGAATTCCACAGACGTGTGGTATGAAACATGCCTAGTTATAACACAACTGTAATCAAATACTGTTTTAATTATATTCTGTCAACATTGTGTGTTACGTCAGGTGTAGTTGATCGTGTAAATGAACGTAAACATATCCACGTACCTAGTCGCTTAGCATCGGGTACAACGCTATCCCGGCTACAGTTTGTCAATAAGCGCTCGCTAGTGGCTAAAGGCGTTGTTGTACTACAGGAGCCATGCGATAGATATACTGTGTAAAACGGGATATGCGCGTACGAAGTCAAGGGCAAAAGCTAATCAACTATTAATGACAATAGGCTAAACCTATTGCCCTCTTCCTGAAACTGGGTGATACAATTAATACAATACCGCTTACAACACTGGCGTCCGATTTTTTGGCTTCTGACAACCCGTACCGACTGACAAAGATCTACAATTGACAGTCAGAATCAAAAACTTTACGCGATTTTCGAAGCACGAAGTAGTATCGGTATGCATTGCTTGACCTTGAAGACAAGCAAAAAAACGCAAACTCCTATTTACAACGTGTAACTGAATAAAACGCAATACCTTTTTGTACTCATAATAATGAACAACTTTTACTATGAGAATAACACTGAAATTGCGAAAAAGAAATCGACTTTAAATGATAAAAATATTGACCTAAAAACATTGAAATAAAGTTGAATTTGACCATGTGGACTATATAATGTGTTAGCTGATATAAATGAATGACAATGTCATTTTGACATGAGTAAATAATATTATGAATGATAATGTAATTTTGACAGTAGTTTTGACATATTAATGAACGATAGTGTTATCTGGATTTGAGAAATAATATTAATGTATGAATTCGACATGAGTTTTTCAAATATTAATTAATGATAATATATTTTGACATGAGTACCTAATAATATTAATGAATTTTAATGTATTTTGACATGATTAATTAATTACAATGAACTTTGATATTAATGATAAAATAGATTTGGAATGATTATATTATTAGATATTATACAGCGATCTTTATGTTATTATGATAAGAACTGCTTTTCCACCTGTGACAAACAATAAATGAATTTGAATTGAATTGAATTGACTACCCCATACATTAACAGATTTATTTTTCGCATACTTCGACAAACTGTACTGAACAGGTGATTTTTTGTGACCTGTCAATGACACCTTTTCAAGTATAGCGTTCATTCTGTTACACGTTGTGAATTGGCAAAATGTGAATAAATACATACCTGTCTATATATCTGTATATAGACAGGCGTGATTTGATACATAAGTAATTACAAACACCGATTACTGTATTGATTCTCACAAAATTCCGAAATAAACTTAACAGGTACGTTCCTGAAATGGGAATTTAATTTTAGTAAAGATTGAAATTCCAATTACATTGAATTATTTTCTCGAACGTGAGTTAATCTTTTGAGCGAATATTAATTTGAGTTATAGTCGAAGAGGAAATTAATGTACTCATATTCGTGAATATTCTCGCAAACGTGAGTACCTACTAGAAAATTAACAATCTGGTGGCCTACATTTTCAGTAGAAGTGACAAATATAAACCGTAAGATTCTGAATTCTATACGTGAGTCATCATCTGCCTAGCTTTTTCCCAATTATATTGGGGTCGGCTTCCAGTCAAACCGGATTCAGCTGAATACCAGTATTTTACGTAGAGCGGCTGCCTACCAGACCTCCACAACCCATTAACTGGGTAACATGGTACTCCTTGGTAAGACAGGTGTCAGATTTTCTGGCTTCTGACTATCCGTAACGACTGCTAAAGATCTACAAATGACAGCCGGGACCAACGGCTTAACGTGCTTTCCGAGGCACGGAGGAGTCTCGGTATGTTTGAAGATCGACCCGTGCGGCTGTTATTATTTAGCCACGAGCTCCTACGAGCACGCCTACTCTTCTATATCGCTTGCAGTGCACTGCGAGGCTACGTGAAGGCAAGCGCGGATTGATTGGAGTGCGCCAGAATGTAATCAGCTTGAACGAGTTGCAGCAATCATACGTTCATTATTAAGTGAACCGCGAGACACAGGTCGACACACGTGAAACGGTTATTACAATGTAACCCTAAGACGTGTCGTGTAAAAGGCTTTGATCATAAAGCGATAAGTTGAATAGTTACCAAAAATTATGTACCTATAATTACAAGTAGGGGAGAGCGGGGCTAAACGTGCCGCGGGTAAGTTGTTTCGATGTAATTTAACTTCTTTGCTTCAATAACGTGATAAGTTCGACAGTATACCGGACGTTATTGGCCAAACTAAGATAGTTGCCATCGGTGCGCTGTCGCGTTCAGTTTCCGTCTCTTTTTTTCATAAAGCCTATTTCAATCGGATCAAGTTCTCCGCGGCGCGTTTAGCCCCGCTCGCCCCTATTGTCTAGGCGAGGTGGTGAGATGAACTAGACTCCTACAACAAGGGCTGGTACGAGGTGGCTCAGGAAAGATTACCTGGAAGGATTTGGGTGAGGCCTTTTACTCAGCAGATGACAGACAGTAAAGGCTAAATATAAAAAAACACAACTTCATTGGAAAAGAGGCTCGTTACTATGTAATAACAACCGCACGGGTCAATTGCGGAATTTGTTTGAAAGAGTCACCCTGAAGGGCCTGGAACGCAAGGGCCTTTAGAAGGAACACGGATGGGTTTTAGTCAGAAAGAGTCTGACACTACTTCCGCTCCACCCAGAGCGGAATATAATTTGATGATTTCACATACGAAAAAAATCATGCGGGGCAGTCTTTGGGGACTGCCGATAGAAGTGAAAACTAAGTAATTTGTGAATTGTATCGTCGAGCTACTAGATTATTATTTTTTTAATTTGGAAAGCGTTCGGTGACGATGACGCGAGTTCCATGAATTTTGATCAACCACAAAGTGCTCAACGCGCCTAAAGAAGTTTTCTCTAAAACGGGTCAATCTCCAAGGTTTCTTGGTTTGTAGATGACACAATACATGCCCAGACCTCCATGCCACTACTACTGTCATTAGATTGTATGTATTTGAACCAAATGACGTATTAAGACGAACGCTAATCCCGCCGACAAACTGTTACGCAGTTTGGTGGATGTTTATAATGTAAAAATTGTGGTCCAGAATAAACGATTTATTATTTATTTATTTATGCCGCGGTACGCTGGTACTACTTTAATTCCGTAGTTTTTAGACTGTCGTTATGGGTTGTCACTCGTCAGCAGCCTGAAGGTCAAAAAGTATCGAGTTACCTAGCAAATGGTTTGTGGAACTCAGATAGGCTAGGCAAATGATGATCACAATATAATTCAGGAGAGTAGCTAATAATAATATCTTGGGACAACTCAGACACGGTCATCAGATCCCAAACTAGGCAGAGCCTGTGCTATGGCGGCCAGTCAACTGATAAACATACTTATATAATTTTTTTGTGTGGCGTCTCGCATTTTAACCTATGAAGTTGTCGACTGCAAACCGGACTTGACCTTATATATTTCTATATATATGCATATTATAGACATTTTACACCCAGACACAGAACAAATGATCTTTCTCATCACATAAAGATTTGTCCTGGGCCAGTCACTAGTTGTATCATTAGTAAATAATAATAATATCTTGGGACAACTCACACACGGTCATCCGATCCCAAACTAGGCAGAGCCTGTGCTAAGGCAACCAGACAACTGATAAACATACTTAAATATATCTAAATATATAAATATTATAGACATTTTACACCCAGACACAGAACAAATGATCGTGCTCATCACATAAAGATTTGCCCTGGGTGGGAATCGAACCTCCGGTTTAGCAGTCAGGGTCACTAACCACTCGACTAAAAGGCCAGTTACTAGTTGTAGTCAGTAGTTGTATCATTGATTGATCCTAATCTCAGCTTACAGCAGTCCACTGCTGGTCAATGCTCCCTGTCGGAATGCGTCAAAACACCCAATTTCCCACCGTTCGAATCTATTTCAAAATAACATAAACCAACAAAACAATGTCATTCAGTATTCAGCTCACAACGCTAATAGATTGTTTCTGAACGTAATTTTAAACAATTAGGCATGAACGCTGAACAGGTACCGGTAAATGTATGTTAAAAGCTTAATGAGCCGCCATTTCATGCTGCAAACACGCAAAATGTCAATAACAAGAAACAAACATTGTATAAATTAAACATTCATCGGGCTAACGATTCCAGCTTCCAACTTCTATGCGAGGTTTCCTTGGTGCTAAAAATGAACGCATTTAGCCAGGCACTCTTAATTGGTTCGCGTTTGGCTTTCTTGAAAGGCTTGTGGCTAATCACCGCCACGTGAATCGTTTGGGTAACACAACTCCTCATCATACATATGTATATAGTGTACCTACACACCCGTAGCTCACCATTAATGTTTAAGTTACATATAAAAGAGGCAAGTTTATAATCATACACAGGGTTGCAAATCCTGACACCGGGTTTCTACAGAAAAAATCGTGATGGAAAACCAATGGCACTTTTCCAACCTGAGAATTGAATTGAAAACCATAAGAAAAACTTGGATAGATTTAAATGCCATGAACATAAGAAAGAAAATTGCATGTATGGCTCAATAAAAAACTAAAAATAACTCCTTACTGTTAGTCTTTACTTAGTCAGACTGTGTAGCACTACACAGTCAGCTGATGGAACTATAGACGCCGCCATATTGGCCTCGGCTGCTCTGACGAGCGCCTTTCACTTTATCCTTACTCCGCGGCTGACCGTCACGCGACATGCGATACACAGACCAAAACATTTGAGACGATGTAATAATAGTTTCACTTTAATAAATAAAAAAGTGAAGTGATAGGTTCGGAAGTGGTACTTACTTGTAAACATAATAAATACAATGTAAAACCAAAGTGAAGTTGAGAAGTGTAGAATGAGCATCTGCGTTTGTTTAGTGGCTCAGCTCCATAGATTATACATCAAAGCCTCTACGTGTTTTTAAAAACTACTTGACGTACTGCTTCTCGTTAAAAACCCAGGTTTTCCAACATTAACAGAGAGCTTAAGACAAAATTTCTTTTTCTCAACGTTCCCTCTTCACCCGGAACACTAAAATACGGACCAAAATAATCAGAAAGTACGAGTATTTGCCTCAAACAATTAACATAATTAGAACGGAACGAAAAAACGAAGCAGACGCGATACAACTACGAGTAGGTACGGACGCGTCTCATCAGAATTTCATTGCAAACGTTTACAATTTCCATTTGGACCACCCCTTCCCCCTCTGCGCATCTAAATAGGATTTGTAAGCGTAGTAAACTCATTAGGGCCAAGCTTTGTCTACAATCCGAGCAGGAAATAATATCGGACTTCGTTTAGGACAGTAGGAGATATGACATTTTTAGACTTGATGATGAGCGATTTAGTCGCTCTTCCGAAGACTGGTATGGCGTCTGAACGTTAGACAAGTGGGCAACGTAGGTTAAAACATACATAATTTGGAATTATTATTTTCCGACCGTTAGATTTGCAAAAAAATAATGGACACGTATTTTTTGGCATCCCAAAAGTTTGATAAAGATAAAGTACATCAAAGTTGGCTGGTTGGTCGGTTGGTTGGTTGTGGCTGGTGACGTCACATTTGAGTAAAAATTGTACTAAAATATGACGTCACGCAAGTTTTGAACGCGCTGTCTTCATTTCTTGTTTACGTGAATAAAGATGAATCCTATATTTTTTGGAAATCTATCTGACGGACTATTTAGATTTGTTCAGGAAAGTACCCAATTATGAGATCGAAATATTATATTATGGACAATTTAAAACATTTGGGCGCTATAGTTGTTAGAATATTACTTTCTCTAAAGCCATTGGTTGAAAGTCGCAAATATTTTGTGAGACATTGAAATTCTGCGTAACACGGCTCGATGCTATTTTTTTACCGCAAACGCAAAGTATCGCCTTAAACGATACAGCATTAATGCAGACACAAAATCGTTGATCGCCAATGCTAAAGCCGGTAGCATACCAAGAGCTAAGCTACGTTACTTTAGCCAAGTTCGCATAGCTGAGGCAGCTTTTCACACTTCTGCATACAAGAATTAAAACCATATCCATGCAAGAAAAACTAAATTCAGCTTAGCTATCCGGCTAACCGGCTTAAAAGCATTGTGTCTGCTACCACCCTTAGATATTTAACTAGTCCAAGACTTTAATATCGGCAGGATTTTGGACAAAAACGTGATTAGCATCCTTATTAACGACGGGAGCCGTGGTTTCGAGTTTGGCACTTTTTAATTTACTTTTTTGCCGAATTTCGGAATAAGTTGGACTTCTTTGTCGGTGTTATGATAATTGTTGGAGTTTTGAGGGATTGGTTTCATGATAAACGATGGGATTAAGGTTTGGTATTTTTTTTTTAGGGATAGGAAGTCATCAAATGACTACTTCCGCTCTGGGTAGAGCGGAAGGGCGTGTCAGACTCTTACTGACTAAAACCCATCCGTGTTCCTTCTAAAGCCCTTTGCGTTCCAAGGCCGCGGTGACTCTTTCGAACACATTCCTGTACCCTGGCAGACTCTGGCCCTAGCGGGCCCCGTCTCCTATGCTGACATCTCTTTGAGGGGCGCGTGGAACACAACGCGCCATCGACCAGGGCCTGGTTGTGACCGGACAGCGAGCCACCCAACGCTCGCCGTCCTCAGGCCCGAAGGTTTGGTATTGAGCTGCAATAATGGGACGACTGAATTAATGACAAAAAATTACTGTAGCAACTTCATAACTAACGCAAAATTCGCATTTAGAAATCGCTAGTATAATATCGAGTAACCTGAAAAGAAACCTTAGAAAGAAACATTTACTTTGCACAGTTTACACAATCTTTGCGTGCAACCAGGACGTATAGCGCTATCCCCTTTTCGCAACGAAATTATGATAGCAATGACACGTCATTATTGCTTATCATCACATAGTTAAAAACATGAATAGAACCTCGATATAATGTCATTCATCCCACTTAAAACAAAAACTAATTTGCTGTTGAAAGCACGCATTTCCACAGCAAAACCTAGTTCCAAAATAGTTCACAAATTACTAGTTGTGATGCGCAGCATATTGCGAAGTTAGCTTAATTACGAGCTGTATTATGAAATACTGATAGAGTATATTGGCTGTTAAATTAATTGTACCGCAAAGCAGCATTGGGAGGCAAACATTGCATAAACAGCGAATGGAAATTTCCATCTGATACCGGTCGCGCTAATTGCTAACAGCCTCGGAGGTGCGCTCATGGTAAATTGAGGTGTGAAGCTTTGTATTTGCTTTTGTTAACTTTTACGCTGTTTTTAGGGTTCCGTAGCTCAAAAGGAAAAAACGGAACCCTTATAGGATCACTTTGTTGTCCGTCTGTCTGTCTGTCAAGACTCATTACCTCGGGAACGCATGGAGGTGGCGAGTTGAAATCTACAGTATCTTGAAGCTGTGAAAAAATCAATCTTCAAAGTTAACGTAATAAAAATATACGGCCGTTTATGCTCCGATTATTGCATTTTTTGAGGCTTACAGGGAATCAAAAGCTGTAGAGTACCTACTTGTTGGGAATTTGTTGTTTTATCATATAAAAAATATTTTTTTTGCGATTACAAACTTATATTTTCGGTTGAAGAATTGACCGTGACGAACATTGATGTATCCATAGGTAATGTACCTATACTCGGAATAGATCAAGACTCGATCGGAACCCTCGGTGCGCGAGTCTAACTCGCACTTGTCCGGTTATTGTCCCTATGTTTTAAAAGTACTCGCCAGCCCTTTTCGGTATCATATTCTAGGCATAGTTAGACCATTGCCACTGCCATTCTTTCAGCTTTTGCCACCCCAGTACTGATCAAAACCCTCGCATTGACAGTGTTATGAGAAAGGGATGGTTCTCGTCGTCAAGTGTAGCTTGTCATGACATTTCTCTCTCAAAAGGGAACCATGATTTAAGGCAGCAGGGCTAGTGTAGGCCGTTTGTGTGTGTGCGAAATAATAGGATGTTGAAAGTCACAGATGGAATAGAGAGAAATGCAATTTGCTTTTTAACTAAACAAACTAATAAATCAAACATTATTAGCCACACAGATAGCGCGGGACAAAACCACAACCAGCTTAAGAAAATCGCTCAGCAACTGCGTGAACCTTTCCATTAGAAACTCCAACCACAAAATTTTAGGCTTAAATACTTCAATATCACGCTATTTACTCCTATTAATTGCCACCATTATGGAACCATAATTAACTGAGCTCGCGCTAAATCTATTCATAGCCGAAACCGCATCAACTCGGAATTTATACAGAGCGAAAACTAAATTCCCTTTCAATGCATTATTGAAGATCAAAGCAAACTTTTTAACTGGAAATTATACATTTATACAGAAATTGACCTTAGACGTTGTATTAGCATATTTTTCTCATTGTAAAAGGCTAAACTTTTCACTAAACAGCAACATTTACATATTTAAATTGTTTTTTCTTGTAAACGATTTTTTGTGACGCGTAAATCTCGTCGATGGGACGCGCGGACGGTGGGAAAATGAAAGATTTGTGGAACGATCACTTTGGGTCCAAGCTCCGACCAGACCAAGTTCTATGTTATTTTACTTTTTTTCAAGGACATAAGTTGTGTTTGTTCTGCCAGGGTTGCGGAATTTGTTCGAAAGAGTCACCGCGGCCCTGGAACGCAAAGGGCTTTAGAAGGAACACGGATGGATTTTAGTCAGTAAGAGTCTGACACGCCCTTCCGTCCACCCAGAGCGGAAGAAGTGATTTGATGTTATCCCAGCCTCAAAAAAAAAAAAAAGTTGTGTTTGTTGAAAGTCGAATAGACAGTTAAGTGGTTTATGTGGCTATAGGGAAAAATACATGTGTAAAAGTGGCGTTTTCGATTTCTTCGGCTTTAAGGTGACATACTGAAGAAAAGGGGTTCTTCTTTTAAATGGACTTACATATCTTGTTGAGTACCTACATGAAGTAATGGTTTGACATTTTGGTATATGTTTTTTAACTATATGATTTTGTCATTATATAAAAATGCAAAGTTCCATCTAAATTTACCTTATTTATATTGATACTAGTGGTCCCGATAGACGTTGTCCTATCCGAACGTTTGCTTTGTGTCTGACGAAAAATTATAGAAATCGATTGCAGCGCCACCTACTGGGTCCAATTGTGATCCCCTTGAACACACACAAAAAATTTCATCAACATCGATCCAGCCGTTTAGCAGGAGTACAGTGACATACACACGTACACAAGAAATATATAAATTAAGATACTTGCGTTTGACTGCAATCTCACCTGATAGAAAGTGATGACGTGGTCGACGATGGAGCACGGTTGCCTAGAATTAACCTATTCACTCTTGCTTGATTTAAATACCCCCAAGTTATTGCTATTGGGAAACACAGACTCAAGAAGGGAGTTCCACTCCTCAACTGAGCGTACGATGAAAGTATTCCTAAACCATTTTGTTTGTGCATATCGCTATAGTAGTTTAAGTACTCACCGTATTTAAGCACCCCTTAATAATAATTCCAGTTCGATCCAGCCCGTCCCTAGCTGTCCTCCTCCCAGCGACGCCCTAAGCCAAGGCCCGTACCCCACAGGGGGCCCTTAGCGTGTAGTCGCTTAGTTTGTAAGTTTTTTATAAGCCCTGGCTGGAGGCTTTAATATTGCCACCACAGGCAAGCCCGGTTAAGCAGTCGATAACCTTATAGGTTGAACTGCGAGAAGCCACTCATAAAAAAAAAAACCGTATTTAAGCTTCCTCATTCTGGTCCATGTAACCGGATGAACCTTGACCCCTGTCATACAAGTTGTCCTAGTTCAGGGGTCGAGAGCACATTGATGTAATTTATATTTGAAGTTTTAGAATTAAATTATTATTCTTATAATAATTTATTTATGTCTCTATTCCCATGGAAGTTGGGTAGGCCTTTAGTTTGGGACGCTACCTGTGTCGATACTCTTGCGCCATCCCATCTTCCTAGCTCGTCGTGCTGTGCTGGTGCTGCCACTACGGCTGCGGAGAACCTCAAGCGGCGGAAATATAATAAGTAGGTTTTTATATTTCCAGCAATTACATTTTTGGCAATTATATTTTCGAGCCATACGAAAGTCTTGGGCCGTGGGGTCTTAGTGCTCATGCGTTATATAAAGAACTTGCTAAACGCTTAGTTGACACTACGCGTGACTCAAGGGCTGGCTTTTACCTCGGACAGAGGATAAGCATTGCCATACAACGTGGCAATGCAGCCAGTCTTTTGGGCTCACATGCGGACGAATTTTTTGACGCCATATTTTAGTTAGGAGTTTTGATTTTTATTTTAAGTGTATATAGGTAGATTAGGATTAGGCTGAAATGTTATACCAGTGGCGTATCGTCATGCCAAGCTTTAACGTCGACGGGGTACTCTTCTCTCAAGCTAGGAAAATCTCAACGACAAATTGCTAATGTGGTAATAAAAATAATACGCACATCCTCTTTACAAGCTGTTTTCAAATAATTCCAGAACATTTTGTCCCATTTCTAGATTACCATGTGTCCCGGATTATCCTCATACCGTACTTATACCCGGCTTCATCTACTTTGCGTTCCTGGCTTTCAACATTATTTTTAAATTTCGCTACTTTTGTAATTGAGACACAAAAATAAATAATCCCTCTACAGTGGACTGACCAAATAAAAACTGTGTCAGTTTAAGCCGAAAAAATGTGTTGGAAAAGTTTAAAACTTTTGATTAAATTATATTTGGAAGGTTTTTATGCATACGTAATGTATTATTTCGTGATGATGTCATGTGAAGGCGAATTAAAATAAAGGAGATTTTAAGAATGTAACCCACTAAAATACAAAATAAGAAAAACAAGTGCGAGTCGGACTCGCGCACGAAGGGTTCCGTACCATTATCTATAAAAACGGCAAAAAAATCATGTTTGTTGTATGCGAGCCCATACAACAAACATGATTTTTTTATTGTTCTGAAAAATTATGCGTGAAACAATACAAAGGAGATTTTGTCATTAATTTACTCCCACTTCTGTTATTATTTGCGAAAACTAACGTCACGTCAGTGTTTCAATAAAGTCTATCAATTACTTCAACCGACAGACGATTGCAATCACTACTCTCGCAGTATGACCAATCGTTTCTAAAGCAGAACGTCGTACATCAGCAACCAGCTGTAGATTTATGATGCCCTGGTACATACTGTTCACGTCTGAGTATTCGGTACAGGAGTTAGGTCACGCAAAGCCTATTCAGCGCTACCTTACGTTCATGTGCTCCTAATTAAGTAATTGCTAATTAGTGAATCAATCTAATCTACTGATAAATTAATTAAGCGCTATTCAGCTTTATTTTTTATGTGGTTAGACTAGATCCTAAAATAGTTTGAATAAATTCGACTAACTTTACGACAGTATAAAATGAGAATTTGAATTGTGTTTGCTTAAAATTTAAGTTACTTCTTGAGGGTAACGTTCACCAACATTTAATGTAGGACAACTTTTGTACGTATGTATGTCATTAAACTCAGTCCTCGACGATTCTCATCCAGCTGCTCTAAGCCTCCCTGCGAAGACTATTGCTCGACACTACTACACCTAGCCTTCAGGGGTCTTATAACGTTTGTCGTTTGCCAAAGCGATCTTGTTTGCCTAAACCTAATTTACCGGAGCCACTACTCGTATATATAGGCATAAAACTACTCCCCTGGTACACAGAGCCACATATGTACAGATACCTTCGCTCGTTTCGCGTAGAGCGCCGCCATGAAAGCGGTTTTATCGAATTTAACACTTTACACAGCGCGACACAGCGCTTAATGGAATTTTCGACGACAAATCTAACACCGATGCAAACTGTCGCGAAAGAGAATTGCTACTTTGATTCTAGCCAAAAGAGATAAAATTTGGAACACGTGTTTAGGAGCTGGCTAAATTAGATTCCTTGTCGCGTTCTGCGAATTATTCGGTGCTGTTTCTCCGAAATTGAAAGATAGAGAAATAAGTTTCCTTTTATTATTTTCCACCTAAATCGTAATGTTGTTACTATTATCGATAGGACCGACTTAACCGAGTTACTTTCTTGTGGGATTTTTATTCGTTTTGTGTATTAGTTCGATTCCTTTTTTTAGATTTTGTTTTGTCTGTTCTTGATGCAGATAGCTATTTTAATCTACCTATGAAAGCACTATACTAAATAAAAGAAAATTACATCGCTATACAATTATAAAGTGGACGCTAGATATTACAAAGTTGTTCTCTTGCCTCAACAAGCCGGCACTTAGTCATTTGCACTTCATTATACACTGAATGGTGCTGGGAGCTGGAAGTTTGACGGGGAAGCCATTGTTGACCTAATTAAATAGTTTTGTCGATGCCCGGAAGCTTCCAGTTAGATACTTTTTGATAGGATAATTTTACGGTCACTTAGTTTTACAAGTGCTTATTAATGTGCGTATTATCGATAGAAACTTGAAAACAATATAGTTACTACTGGAAAATGCGTGTTTGGAACCCTGCCTCTGCCATAAGGCGACTGCTGCGACGCTTTATGGCAGAGGCAGGGTTCCAAACCGGGGTTCTCTTTGGAAGTTGGTTGTTTATTTTTGTATTTTTTTAATTTTTCACTTTTTAGTGACCCTCCAAACATTTCAATCAGTCCATATCAATTTAATTGGGTATTTGACTAAACAAATCGAATTAGTCCGTCAGATAGATTTCTCAACAATATTGGACACGTAGTTTTCCTTTTGTCACGTAAACAAAAAATTAAGACGATACAGTGCGTTGAAAACGCGTGTGTCGTCACTTACCAGTTCAGTTTTTACTGGAAAGTGACGTTACAAGCCCCACTCCTTATCTTTGATGCGTTTTATCTTTCTAGTTTTTTATTGATTTTATAAAATTAAAAATACGCATCCAATATTTTTCGATAATATAATGACGGACTAAATAGAATCATCTTTTTCTTAACCCAGGCACTCGCACCCTTCCGCCCGGAGACAGAGAAGTCATTTTGATGATTTCCCATCAAAACAAAAGATGTGATCCATAGATTCTATTTTTCTTAAATTAGAACTAGTTTTTTGACATTTTTAAAATCCTACCTTCTTGAATAGGTTTATGGAAAGCATTATATTCTGGTCTCCACGCCTAGTACCCAGTCCACATTAAATACCTACTAAAGAGGCTTCAAGCAGATTAACTTATCTATATTTACTTACCATAAACGCAAATTTATCCCATGCTTACGAACCCTCTTCCCCATTAGGCTTACCATGTTTGTTTCCATTTCACCGCTCCACATCGATCACTCTCAGCTGATAGGCCAGACATCCGCCATATTGCATTTTGTAATTTACAGCAGTTCGTGACATTTTTGACGCACGCATGGATTTGATTGGGACAATATTTCAAACGGATTGCTTGTTTAGTTTTCGACGTGTTTAGTTTTTGTGCTCTAGTTTAGTAAAAACGTGTGGTTTTTGTATCGATCACTTCAATTACTGTGTAGGGTATGACTATTGGCTCGCTGTCCGATCACCACCAGGCCATAGTCGATGGCGCGTTGTGTTTCACGCGCGTCTCAAAGAGATGTCAGCATAGAAGATGGGGCCCGCTATGGCCAGAGCCTGCCAGGGTTGCGGAATTTGTTCGAAAGAGTCACCGCGGACCTGGAACGCAAAGGGCTTTAGAAGGAACACGGATGGGTTTTAGTCAGTAAGAGTCTGACACGCCCTTCCGCTCCCAGAGCGGAAGTCATTTGATGATTTCCCATCCTTAAAGAAAGGGTATGACTATGTCTCTCTATGGCACGATTTCTACCTCGGTTATACACGGGTTATCCCTTTATTCCAAGTCATGTCCTCCAACTAGATTCCAACACGAATTACCTAATAAACAGTTTTTCTTAAACCAATTCGTCGTATAAGCCTTTTAAGTCGTCACGCGGTTACTGGGCCTTTCTCGGTGACGACAATAATAATATCTTGTTATTTATTGACATTAATGATTCACACACGATTTCTTGAACATTCGCGTTACTGTTTTGATGTACAATAAATAATATTCTACTCTAGTGTAATCGAGGGATATTTCCCTTGTCAAGGCGACATAGTCGAATGGGGGCCCATCAAACTGACTTGGAATATGGGTCGAAATGGCCATGTTGGATTTCCATAAACCTATTTCCTACCTATAAGTACTATTCAAGAAGGTAGGATTTCAAAGGGGTCAATAATATTGTTCCGAAAACCATTTTTGTTCAGCGACCTTTTCAGACAAATTTGTAATCATACCCAAAATCCTTCACTAACACCACATTTAGAAATAACAAGTCACATTTAAATTCTTATTTTATTGGTCAACAAAATCACAAAACACCATAGTTTCACACACAGTGAGCACTTATTACGAACGTTTATCCGACTCGACGGTTGGCACCAGAATGTTCGTCCGTAAACGGAGTCGAGTAATTTATAAACATGACTTTAGTCAATTGAGCTACTATACTCATAGCAAATAATGCTAGCAAACTCCATTTTGCTAGCTGTAGTCAAACTAGCTACTATTTATCCTTTAAAATAATTGTGATAAAATAAAGTAATTAAATAGGATTGTTTACACACTTTTATAAACAATACTGATATTCGTCAAATATCAAGTGAAATATTTTTCGCTAAAATACAATCCCCTTAATAAGTTGGATAGGGTACAAAGTGCTTAATGGCAGTTCGGAAATTAAATCATACACAGGCATACTCAAATATTCTTGCGCCTACCTAAGTAACTTACATAACATACCTAGATCAATGCCGAAACTAATGGTCTCTGAAATCAATTAACCCACTTCGTCCGAGTCGGTGTGGTCACGACCTTATCGCTGAGCAAAGTGCATTATACCTTTACAGTTAGACGCTAGTAACTAACATAGTTACTAAGTGAATATCATGAATAAGGTTATTATATGATTTATTTTTATACTTATAATAAATCGTTTGGCTTGGCTGACTACCAACGCACAGTCAAAACTATTAAGTCCAGAAAGCTAAAATTTGTTTACACTATATTTTTTAGAGTTCCTTACTTCAAAAGGAAAAAAAGGAACCGTTATAGGATCACTTCGTTGTCCGTCTGTCGGTCTGTCACGAGGCTTTTTCTCAGGAACGCGTGAAGGAATCACGTTGAAATTAATATCTGATACGTACGTTTATGACCCCTTGGAGAGACTCCCCATGATCTGCAATCTCAAATTTTGCATGAAGAAAGGTCTTACAGCACAAGTTATGGAAAAAGTCTGAAAATTGTATATTTGTGGTTTTTTTCACATAAATAAAAACACTTTTTGCGATTACAAACTTATATTTGCAGTTGAAGAATTGACCGTGACGCAGGTACAATGTTTGGGACAACCGTTTTTTCAACTGTAAAGTTAAGTTTGCTCGTCATTCTTACCTACTTATCTTTTTGCCAGAGTAATGAGAGTGCTTTCATAGTTTATACTTCTATACACGAGACACGAGACTCGATTCCCTTAATAGACGAACTATCTACATACGAGTTTGTATGGAACCCTCGGTGCGCAAGTCAGACTCGTTTTTTTTAAATTTTATTTGTAGTGTAAGCAGCACGGATTTTTTTTTTGAAAATTTCAATTTTAGCGGGTTTTTCTTTGTACTGCGATAATCGGCATCTGCGTGCAAACATGAATTAGCAAAAATAGATTTTACTTATGAAATCATAGTCATCGTCATGTTCATAGTAATTTTCGAGCACTTTGATATACTTGATGGAACTAAATACGTGATTGAAATAAACTAACTAATTAACCACTAACTGCATGCATTTTTAGAGGTACCTATTTAGTCGTTTTATACGATCGGTTTTTTCATACAAGTTTTTTAGGGTACCGTACCCAAAGGGTAAAACGGGACCTTATTACTAAGACTCCGCTTTCCGTCCGTTTGTCACTAGGTCGTAATTCATGATACGACCTAAACGGCAAAAAAATCATGTTTGTTGTATGGGCTCATACAACAAACAATACACGCAATATACAATTTTTTGCCGTTTAATTATTTGTTTTATTTTAATTTAACTGTTTATTTCAAGCGCCTACCTGTTGCCGTTATCACTATCGAGCAAAAACGAGCAATAAAAATCAAGTTTATTTTTTATTATAGCGGCAACAGAAATCTGTGAAAGTTTAACTGTCTAACGATCACGTTTCATGAGATACGACCTAGTGGCAGACGGACGGACAGCGGAGTCTTAGTAATAGGGTATAATATCATAATGACACACATACGTACAAAAGTTGTCCTACATTAAACGTTGGTGAACGTAACCAAGCAGTGACTTAAATAAGCAAACACAATTCAAATTCTCTTTTTGTGCTGTGAAGTTAGTCGTCAAAAGCTTTGAATTTATTCACACTATTTTAGGATCTAGTCCTAACCTCATAAAAAATAAAGCTGAATAGTGCTGATTAATTTATCAATAGATTAGACTGAATCACTAATTAGCAATTACTTAATTAGGAGCACATGAACGTAAGGTAGCGCTGAATAGGCTTTGCGTGACCTAACTCCTGTACCGAATACTCAGACGTGAACAGTATGTACCAGGGCATCATAAATCTACAGCTGGTTGCTGATGTACGACGTTCTGCTTTAGAAACGATTGGTCATACTGCGAGAGTAGTGATTGCAATCGTCTGTGGGTTGAAGTAATTGATAGACTTTATTGAAACACTGACGTGACGTTAGTTTTCGCAAATATTTATTTATTTATTTAAACTTTATGTACAATAGTGGTACATGGGCGGACTTAATGCATCAAGGCATTCTCTACCAGTCAACCTTTGGGTTATAAAGACTATACTGTGGTAGGTGTACAATAAATAAAATTAAGATACAAAATTGAATTTTAACATTTCGGAAAGAATATACAGATAATATACATAATACTAATAAAATACATATATATGCTAAAATAATAAACTAATAAATATGATATATAATAATCATACCGATTAAGAGAATTCATAGTAATCATGACGAAGAACGACTAAGAATGACAAGCTTTTAAGTAGTGTTTACGGATTTTACGCTTAAAGGAAAATTTAACAGAAGTGAGGGTAAATTAATTATGAAATCTCCTTTGAATTGTTTCACGCATCAGTTTTCAGTGTCTCTGGTAAATAAAATATAAATCATGCCGAAAATAATACTGCGTTGATTCTTGTCTTGTGGTTGTCTTGTTTTTTTTTTAAATGTTATGACCTTTAATGTAAATGATAACGAATAAGTGTAATTTAAATTTAATTAAATGTCTTGTATGTTTGTATTGTTATTGTAATTGTGTGCCTAATAATGAATATGAGGCTTTTGTTACTTGATTATGAATAAATAATAATAATAGTCGCAAAAAATGCTAATGGAGATAGTGTCGTTAAAAAATAACCTAAGTCTACAAAACTTTTGTTTTGTAGACTTAGGTTATTTTTTAATTTAACATTACTGATTTACGCTGAAAGAAAACATCGTGGGAATCGAGGCGTATGCACCACATATGTTTTTTTTTAACGCTTAACGTATTTAAACGATTGTTCTTTATCTTTAATGTTAATTTTAATTCTTAAGCGCTAAACACATTTAGTAATTCCTGGTGCAAGTGGGCTTTTAAAAAAGTGTCCGTGGAGTTTTTTGAACGTTCTTCTCCATAGAGATCTACGCTTTGGCACGTGCAAATAGCTTCATGTTTTTGACGGACTGACTTTGACAATTCAAAAGTACCTGTTAATGGTTTATTTGAAAATGATTTGACTTTGCTTTATAGTCGCTACAATACCAACGTTTCTACTATAACAAGAAAACTCGTGCTTGATATTATTACACTAGTTACCGCTCGCGGCTCCGCCCGCGTTAATGTCGAAAATTATCCCAAGGAAACATTCTCCCGGGATGAAAAGTATCCTATGTGTTATTCCAGACTATAATCTACCTCAGTGCCAAATTTCATCAAGATCCGTTCAGCCGTTGTGACGTGAAAGAGTAACAAACATCCATCTATCCATACTTACAAACTTTCGCGTTTATAATATTAGTAGGAAGTAGGATACCCTTCAGAGTTACCTTACCTTCCGAACTATAAATTTAATTACATCTTCAGACTACACATAGTGGATAAAACTCACTAGCCGTCATACATTCGAATGTAACAGAGTTTTGGAGTTGTTCTGTCTAAACTGACAAACTGCCTCTGTTTACAATATGCAAATGGTTTATGCTCAACTTTATCCATCGCGTTTCAGTCAGACGTAAACATGTATTCGTAGAATATGTTTGCTGGTATATTGGTTCAGTGGAATATGTTGTCCTAGGATAATATTTACAGTCTAGTAGTAGTTAAGCTTGATTAATAATTTTATTTTATATGCCTAATACTGTTACTGTTTTTATTATATTTTTCAAAACCTAGAGAGCAAACAAGACGCAGTTGAAAAATATTGCTTAAAATCTCAAAAAAATACGGTGTTGTCAGCGTTTTTAAATCTATACTAATACTAGCGGTCTACTTTGTGTATGACGAAAAACTATATAAATCGATTGCAGCGCCACCTGCCATTTTTTAGATTAGCCAAAGTACGAACATCTTTCATGGGGTACTGTGTTAAATGTTACAACAAAATACCTCGTGACATATTAGAACTAAATGAAAGAAAATTTAAACCTTACATTAAAACCACACTTTGTAAACAAGCATATTACAAACTAGATGATTATATTAAAGATAAGAATGCTTGGAAACATGCTGGTCCTGCTCCATAGGACAATCGAGGGTGTAGTAGAAAAAGTCAAACTTGTTTTATTTACTGGTGTACTTTCAGGTTTTTAATATGTAATTTAACTCACACACTGATCCATTGTTTTTAATTATATTGTAAATATGCGAGTACCATGTCCCTTACTAGCAAACTTAATTTTATCTCTGCTGGTATTGCTTTGTTGTACCTATAGTATATAAGTGTGTGCTGTATATTAGTGTAATGTTGGATGCATTGTGCTCACATAATATAATCAATTGATCAATGTACCTATGTATACAAAATATTGTAAAACTAATATTTGAAAAGAGTAACTATGGAGTTTCTTGTCCGTTTTTCTCCATAAGAATCTACTTTTTGCGAATGGACTACTAGAGTCACTTATATTTTAATTTTAAACTGTAAATTTAACGTTCAAAAGTGCCTTTTAATGGTCTAGTTGAAATAAATGAATTGACTTTGACTTTGACTACCAGGTCCAATAGTGAATCTAAACCATTCTCAAACCTCCTTGAACACACACAAAAAAATTCATCAGCATCGGTCCAGCCGTTTAGGAGGAGTTCAGTGACATACATACGTACACAAAAAATATAAATATTAGGATTTTTATTTTTGTATGTAACGAATAAACTTACAAACTACTGGACCGATTTGAAAAATTCTTTCAGCAATGGATAGCTACATTATTTATTAAAAAGGTTGGTATTTTTGACTGCCCTGTTGGTCGAGTGGTTAGTGACCCTGACTGCTAAACCGGCGGTCGTGGGTACGACCCAGGACAAATGTTTGTGTGATGAGCATGATCGTTTGTTCTGTGTCTGGGTGTAATTTGTCTATAATATGTATGTATTTAGAAATATATAAGTATGTTTATCAGTTGTCTGGTTGCCATAGCACAGGCTCTGCCTAGTTTGGGATCGGATGACCGTGTGTGAGTTGTCCCAAGATATTATATTTTTATATATTATATTATATTATTAAAAAGATTTTTCATACTAGTCAAATACCCTTTTACCTGCGTAGCCTTTCCTCAAACTATGTTGTGATCAGATTGCAGTCTAATGGAATTTAGCTGAATACCAGTATTTGACTGATGACTGAGTTATCTACCCTTCACAACCGCTTGAAGAGTTTTGATTCCCCGTGATGAATCTCGTTGTCAGATTTTCGTGTTTAGTTTAGGGACCAAGGTATACATATTTTATGTAAAATCTTAATGTACATATTTTATGTAAAATACAGCAGCTCGAACGAATATTATTTATAACAAAAATAAAAAGTCACAAACATAATTAACCATTCCGAAAAAGCGGCGTACATTATTAAATCCACTTTAAAAATGTTCCAAAATACAAAGAAAAAAACTTTTTTACGTTTACATAAAACAGTTTTACATGCACTACAAGCAGTTAGAACAGCCCACTGGTTCACAATTACTCGCCCCGGACAAAAAGAACAAATTACTTTTGCTCTTAAAAATCTCTTTTGTCTAGCTTTAAACAATTTTCTTTAGGCTTTCACAGAAACCTCCAAAAGTCCGCAAAAAATTATGTGCTTAGAACAAATCTATTATCTACTTAAAATTCTGCTCTTTTGTTATTTCATTTCAATGAAAAAGCACTTAGCCGTAATTTTAAAATGGTTTAACACTGTTTTTATGCCAGTGAACTATATTCATTGAAAGAAAGAAAGGAATATATGGTTATTCAGCCAGAAAAGACGCACAATCATATCTTATAATTTTGTAATTTAAAAACGAAATACTAAAACATTGTGTTCTCGATTACCAATTATTTTCCTTTCGCATTTTAAAATAAGTATAGAAATTGTACAGTAGGCTGAACAAAATGCAGCTACTAATCATATACATGAGTAGGTTCTCCTTGAAACTTGTTTAAAGATAATATCTATGATCTACATACATGAACAGTATTTTATTCTGCAAAATTCACGCTGGTGAAGGCCTCAATCGCTTAAAAGGCAATGTATATCCTGCGCTGTGGGGGTAAATTGTAAAATATAATAATATTTAGAAGGTTATCGATTTATAAAATACTAGCGGACATCACGCGGTTTTACCCGCGTAGTTCCCGTTCCGTGGGAGTACGGGGATAAAATATAGCTTATGTTATTGCTGATAATGTAGCTATCCATTGCTGAAAGAATTTTTAAAATCGGTCGTGTAGTTTTTAAGTTTATTCGTTACATACAATAATACAAATCTATCCTCTTAATAATATTAGTATGGAAGTATAGATATAGAATTAATCACAATATACTTATAAACAACATACCTACTGATAATAATAATAATGTACAAATACGTATAAAATAACTCACTGTGCATAAAAAAGTCATTCACATCGCTCAGCATGCGCGTGCAGTAGGCTACAGTAAGGGTAGGCCAGCCCATACATAAAGCCCAAGACGAAAATTCGCACTGTCAATATTGACGATGCGAATTTTGATTTCAACTCTGAATATTGTGGTGAGTTTTTTTTTTGGGCATTATATCTGGGCTGGCCTACCCTTACTGTAGCCTACTGCACGCGCATTCAACGATGTGAATGACTTTTTTATGCACAGTGAGTTATTTTATACGTGTTTGTACATGCATCGTTGTCATTTGGTAAAAGGGGCATAGTCCCAGGAGAAAGCTCCCCTAAACTTTTAACACCATTTTTATTTTTCCTTTCATTCTTTCACAAAACGCTGTCTAGTTTCATTGCCACACACTCGGCTATTTTATTCATAACACGACTACACGAGGTCTTCCCCCAAAGTAAAAGCACGAGTTTCAGAGTCCCCAGATTTTTGTAACATCATTCGTCGGCCATTATTTAAATTTTAACGTCTACGCTGTGACACCTTCACTTTTCTACACGAGTATTGTTACGGGACTGAAAAGAAAACTGGAAAAAGGGCAAATGTTTTGTGTAACGTTTTTGGCTTTTCTGTAGGTAGCCTTTTATTAAGAAATGATCTTTGGTATGAAGGTAGTAAAGTAACAAAATAAATTATCAAAATAATTTGACAAAAAAAAATCTAAGTAGTCCGTCAGATAGATTTCCAAAAAAATTGGACACGTATTTTTCTTTTGTCACGTAAACAAAAAATGAAGACGATACAGTGCGTTGAAAACTCGTGTGACGTCACTACTTCTTACTGGAAAGTGAGGTTACAAGCCCCGACTCCTTATCTTTGATGCGTTTTATGTTCTTATTTTTTATTGATTTTATGAAATAAAAAAATACGTATCCAATATTTTTCGACAATCTAACTGACGGACTAAATAGAATCATATTTTTGTAACCAAGGCAAAATCCCTATTGTTTAAAATATTAAGTAGCAGCTTCTGTCAGCGTCTTCGCCCGCGTTAATGTCAAGGTATATCCCAAGGGAATATACTCCCGAGATAACAGTAACCTATGTCCTATGGTGTCTGCCTTTCTGCCAAGATTCATCCAAATCCGTTCAGCCAATAAGTCGTGAAGGGGTAACAAATAGACAGCGTTACTTTCACAGTATAATATTGCTAAATACGAGTATGTGTGCCCAGGTCGATGGCGCGTTGTGTTCCACGCGCGCCTCAAAGAGATGTCAGCATAGGAGACGGGGCCCGCTAGGGCCAGAGCCTGCAAATAGTTAACCACTAACTTCCTTAACATCTCTCGACTTCCTATACCCATTCAAAAGTTCAAAACAATAATCCATTTATACATAAATCACAAAAGCCATACCGAAACTGAAGGCCACCAAGGCCAAATCAAATATAATACGGGACTTCAAAAGATCCTCCAGCGCCGAAGATAGCGACAGACTTGTTTTAATATAACCCTCCCGTGATCCAGTATGGCTTCCCAAAGGACCAATATTATTTCCCTAGAATTTGATTTGGAAGATGTAATTGAAATAACTTAAGGTTTGTCAGGGTTCGGATGTTTCAGCCTGTATTTGTTATTCGTGGTTTGGATTAAATGTTGGTGTTTAAACGTTTGATTAAACGTCTTTTAAGTCAAAGGCGATCAATTTAATTGATCAATGATTTCATGTTTTGTGTGTTCCTATTATATTACGTTACTATTTTAGTCTTTAGAAAAAAAACGAGCACGAGAAATTTGTGTGTGTTAGGGCTTAGGTTTTTTACAGGTTCTGTTGTCTTTACTGATGATGTTATTTTTTTGCGGGATTTGGTTTTTCGCGTGTTTTTTTTACGCATGTGATATGGGACCAAACCCGAAATTGTGGGAAAAAAATCAGCTGTTCAGTACATAAACAAAAAAATCGGTCCAATAGTAAAAGTTGTTCATAATGATGAGTACAATGACCCCTTTTCAGGTATTGCGTTTATTCTGTTACGCGTTGTATACAGAATATTCATATTTTCAACATTCCCTTGTAGCAGTTCTCGGTCTACAAGAACCCTCGCTTTTAAATATCAACGCCTGAATTCTCACATGCGTAAAAAAACACGCGAAAAACCAAATCCCGCAAAAAATTAACATCGTCAGTAAAGACAACAGAACCTGCAAAAACCTGAGCCCTAACACACACGAATATTTCAGTACCTAAGCACACAGCCTAAAGTTTTATCAGAGATGATTTACTGTAAAAAACTGTAACGTTATGAAATAAAACGAGCGCGAAAAAGTGTAAAATGTGTTCAGTTATGAGGGAGGTCGTTTTGACGTGACGTCACAGGCTAATCTTGAAACATGTCCGTCATGTGTTGGTGACGAGGCGGCAGTATTCTACGAGACAACTGCGCTGTCGCTGCGGTGATGAACCAGTAAACATAAAATGATTTAAAAGAGTGTCCGTGGAGTTTCTTGCACGTTCTTCTCCATAGAGATCTACGCTTTGGAACGTGCAAATAGCTTCATGTTTTTGACAGACTGACTTCGACAATTCAAAAGTAACTGATAATGGTTTATTTGAAATAAATGCTTTGACTTTGACTTGAAAAAAATATTGAGGTACTAGTTGAAAATTGTTGGAGAAACTGACTTTTATGATTAGGTACTTGCAAGGTTTGAATGCTTCATCATCATCATCTGCCTAGCCTTTTATATTGGGGTCGGCTCCGGGTGAATACCAGTGTTTTTACGTGCAGCGGCTGCCTACCAGACCTCCATAACCCATTGATTGGGTAACACGGTACTCCTGACAAGACTGGTGTCAGATTTTCTGGCTTCTGACAATCCGTAACGACTGCCAAAGATCTACAAATGGCAGCCGGAACCAACGGCGTAAAGTGCTTTTCGATGTTTGAATGCTTATCTTAATGTATTGTGTTGTATTGTACCGCTTCTTATTTTTTTTTTGTTAATTGTTAATATTTGAATATTTGAATTTAAAATCTAGAAAATCTCAATTTAATTTAAGAAAACTCCTAAAATGAAAAATACTTTAGAAATACTATAGCAACATAACCAGCATCTAGGGCTCACTATATTTTGACATAAACTTGTTCCACTCCACTCGACCCAGTCGTCATGACAACGAAACCAAATCTCAATTAGGACATTAATAACAAACTGTAATTTTCAACTTAATCGAAGTATGCAGTCGATGTGGAGTAAAGAGGAGGAATTGACCGACATAGCCCGAAGGATCGCCAAACTGAAGTGGCAGTGGGCAGGGCACATTGCTCGCAGAACAGATGGTCGATAGGGCCGAAAAGTTATGGAGTGGCGACCGCGTACTGGAAGACGCAGCGTTGGAAGGTCTCTCATAAGGTGGACCGATGACCTAGTGAGGGTCGCGGGTGGCCGATGGATGCGAGATGCACAGGACCGCAAAATAAGCTTTTCTAAAATGCCTGCCTGCTGAGATTAGACTTGAATCAATTTGAACAATATCATAGATCAGAATAATCATTAGTCAGGCATTTTTGAAAACATCCACTTTTGAAGATAGGCCTCACAATTACCGCTACATTAACTAACAAGAGCCACATTAGCATAATCGGAAAAACAGATTAATGGTCGCCGTTTGTACTAGCAAACAAGAGAACACTGCTGCTTATCTCCTTACCTACTAATCCTTGAGCCGCATTACAAGACATTCCCTGGCAGGTAATACCTGACTTTTTGTGATAAGCAGTGATCGGATAATCGGGCGCTAATAATCCTACAGTACAGTTGCATTTTACATCATTGAGATTTGTAATGTCGTAAGAGCCTGTAATTACAAAGGCCGTCGGACCAAGCAACAATCATGCGTATGTTCAAAGTACAATCTAACACTACTATATGTAGGGTTGCCAATTCTTAAAACTGGAACGCCGAACAGACCAGTCAATTTCGCCTGCTTTTTGGGTAAAATTAAATAAAAAGGCCGGACTACATATCCTATTCAGAATTGTGTGTATTTAAAATAATATAAATGAATATTCTTGGAAGAAAATCCAAGCAAGAAGCTTGGATTTTCTTCCAAGAATACTCAAAAACAAAGGCAACATAAAATTGATTTAACTTATGAAAATCAGTCTTCTTAATTGTGTTTTTTAGAGAAATTAAAGTGGCTGGTAAAATTCAAAAACCCTAAAGAAAGCCGGATAGGCCCAGACACCGCTTAATTTGGCCGGACACGCATGCAAAAAGCCTAAGTCCGGCTTTATCCGGACGCCGTAAAAAAAAAATGCTTCTTAGTGTCACAAATATGTGTGGTGATTGTACTTGAACTGTTTACAAAGAAATCGACAGTATATTACTGGCTTATATTCTTTATAACACGATATCAATAAAATCGATATCAGAATACCACCTGGGTCCGTAAAAAGTGTAACCCGTGATTGAGAGCCGTAATTGGTTGGAATTCCGACAGACACAGCCGACACGGCCTACATGTGCGTTCGATCGCGCGTCAATCAAATGCTTTGCGTCGTGACACGTGCGTCGCAAGCAAGCATTGCATATCGACGGTGTAAATGGAATTATAGAATTAGTAGTTTAGTAGAGGAATTAGCGGTCGCTTGAAATTACTGTGATAATTTTGTGCAAATGAAAACGGTACTGTTACTTCGATATACGTTACTGTAACATCAACATAGTCCGACTCCTGAAATTTCTAAAGGATTAGTCTGAGATGTACCGATAGTAATGAACAGACGAGACATTATTTTCTAAACAAATTTTGTATTTATTGGAGTGTTACGTCTACGTAAATATGTTATGGAGCAACAATATCTATCTCTAAATAGTATAAAACCAAGTCGCTGTCTCTGCCTGTGTATGTTTCTTTGCTTACTACTTCTAACCACATAAACGGATTCCGATATGGTTTTCACTAACCACTAATAGTAAGACGGGTAAACTAGTAAAGTTTTTAAGTATACACGGTGCCATTTTAGTCGTCTTACAAAGGCTACCTTGTGTTCCAAGGACGGCGCAGAATGGACTGGCGAAATTGTTTTAATACGAAAACATTATTAACAGTGTGTTTCATAATTATAATGTATTTTTTGTACCTTTTTTTCTTAATGAATAATTTACAAAAAACACGCCTAGAGGTAGTTTATGTCGGATACATCGAGTGAGTGTGAGCACCGTGTACACATGTTGCACCCGAGCGAAGCCGGGGCGGGTAGTAATAGATATTGCTTAATTAAGTATGGATAATTGGATACAGCGTCATCGTAATCATGATTCGAGCGGTTAATTACGAATTCCATAATCACGAAGCTTAGTTCATAGAATGGTGGACAGTGTATATTAACTTACACAATAATCTGCTGCTCATCCTCTTGGCAGAATCTCTTAGTGTCTTTAGTCCCGCTAGGATGAGAATAAAAACAATCTGCCTGCCTTTTGCATCTTTGTTGGGTGCGACTTCCAGAATAACAGAATGCACCTGAACTCCACAACCCAGTTACCGGGCAACACGATACCCCTTAGACTGAAGACTGGTGTTGAATTTAATGGCATCCAACTACCATAACGGCTCAATGATCTTCAAATGACACCTAGAACTAGCTGATTAACGTGCTTTCCGAAGCATGAACGAGTTTAGATATGTCTACGGATGGTCACCCATCCATTGACAGATCTCGACAACCGTTGCTTAACCCTAAAAGTTGACCTGTGCGGCTGTTATTACACACAGCTGGGGTCACAAAATGGTGATCAGGCACAAGAACTGCTGCCCGTACTCTTGACATAATGCGATGGAGTCTTTAGTCTTTTTACAACCATTGAGTGAGAAACAAAAGTAATAGACAAAGATCCCAGAGCTGCCAAACCTCTCTTATTCTCTCACAAAAATAATACCATGTGGGATAGAGTAGGGTTGGTATGTACTTTTAACATACGTACACCTTCTAGATTGGGCCGACGGCCATCTTTTCTTTTTGTACCAATGGTATTTCAGTAGTCAAGGAGGTAGTTTTGCATCCTCCCAAATCCTGGCAGACTTTAGCTTTCGTTATTTGCACCTACTAAATAAACTATACCCAAATTTCAGCCTTGTGAATAGGATCTCACTCTAGGTGGCGACCAGCTCTTAAACTATCACAATGACTAATCAGTCGTTAAAATATTATTTAATTACCAATTTTATTTAACAATATTCTGTAAAACATACATAAAAATCAGCAACCAGACTGTAAAAAAGTGATTTAATGGCTTTAGCACCTGATACCTGGAAATTGGCCGTCGGCCCAAGCTAGCAGATATGCGTATGTTAAAAGTACATACTAATGTAGCAACATCAATGCACCCACATAAAAAACTAAGAAGCTAAATTTGTACGACAACAAAAAGAACCGCAGCGCCATTTACGACGAACTAACAACGGAATCCTGCATCGCGCAAGCAAAGTTCTCCGTGCAATTTGAACATATACAACAGTCCGAATATTAACCATCGGGCAGTTGCCCACCAGACACAATAACCGTCTGGCGAGAGGATCCTCCCATTTTCCAGTGGAGGCATGCGGACTCTGTACCGTATACCTCTATACTGGTGACCATCGACATTGAACGTCAGCGCAGCCTTCGTGCAACCACTTCAGCGTGACGTCATCATTATCACTTCCTCATCCTGACCTCAAGCTCTCGAGCAACGAGTCATACAGCTAGCCAGTACCCCCGGCTTCTACGGGTATCCTGACCACCAGCATGCAGCGGACGCGCATTCCTGGTCAGCATCCTCAGCCTCTCATCATCCTCAAACTCATCAGCGACCTTGGCAAGCACACAGCACCTTCGGCCTCTAACTCCCACTACTCTATCTAAGAGAGGTCTGGCAGCTTTGGGATTTTAATCCATAAAATGATAAGTAATTTACAGTTCAATATTAACTAAGAGCTTCTAATAACAGTAAATATTAATTGAACAGTCAATATATTTGTTCCACGTTAATTTTGACAACGAGAGCCTTAGTATTAATAACTCTGTCGAATATTAATTAAAACTTGTTAATAAATACTAGATGTAAATGAAATACTTTAATATATTCTGAATAATCCAACGTAATAATAACATTGGTTCTGAAAATTTTTTTTGGGATTTAATTAATTAATTTACTTGTTTTAATTAATATAATCCTGTTTTTATTATTTTATTAATCAATACTTCATGTTGTACTGTTTAATTTAAAATCGTTTAATATTGAATGTTATCCGTTTTTTTTTTGTGTGCATGTTGTGTTAGCCAGTAAGTAGTTATTACACTTACAAATGTATTTTTTGTAAAATTGTACTCCACAAATGTAATAGTGTACATAACTGTTGGCTAACCTAATAAATAAATAAATAAATAAATTAATTAATTAATTAATTAATTAATTAATTAATTAATTAATAAATAAATAAAATAAAAAAGATAAACTAAAGAGTGGAGCATTCTATTAATTAGTTGTATTGTTTTATACCTCTACTAGCTTTGTCCCGCAAACCCCGTTTTTTCCTTTTCCTGTAGGAATGACCCGTTCCCGTATAGCCTATAGCCTGCCTACAGCCCTTCCATATGAATGTGGCTATCATACAAAAAAATAATTTTCCTAATCCGACTAGTAGTTCCAGAGATAAGCACGTTCAAACGTTCAAACAAACACTCCAGCTGTATTGTATTAGTATAGTATAGAATTATTTATATCGTTAGATTATTATTATTATGCTTCTGAATTAACGGTACGATATGGCTCATTAATTTTATCAATGAATGCTCTGTATTGATTCTATATTGCCAATGAGTAATTTAATTTATATAATAGTTTTTGCCGGCCCGCGTTAGAGTCAAAAACTATCCTACGGGAATGGACTGGACTGGACGTATGCATCCAGTTAGACCGGAAGCCGACCCACACATACTTGGTAAAAAAAACAGTAAGAATTCACGATAACCCCTCGTCATTGGACAACTTAATCAGAACTATTCTTCTTAAGTTTCATCACTTTAGACGACTGAATCATACTTATATACTTGGATGTTTATTTGTGCTTTAATAACGCCGGAACGGCTAGCCGGATCGGGATGAAATTTGACACAGAGATAGATTATAGTCTGGAATAGTACATTAGCACAAGAATATGTTCCCTTGGGAAAATTTCCGACATTCACACGGCAGAGCCGCTGGCAAAAGCCATAAACAGTGTCAATACCATCACACCATAACATTCCTCCATCCAATATAACAGATACATAATGAGCCATCATTATGTTATAATACCTTACTAATCGCGTCTCTAATCGCGTCCAATCAGCCGTGAGCACCGGTCATTAATTAGTCCAATGATTTGTATTGACATTCCGTCGCTCACGTGACATACAGACGTATCTTACAATTTTGTCTTAACAGATCTGACTCCAGATGTACAATCTAATGCTTTTTCTTCTGTCAAAGTAGCGCATCTGCACGTTACATAGTTTCGGAGACATGTATACGAACTAAATGAATGAATCGAAATTTGTATCGCAAATTGTTCAAACTGAAAAAACGTTGCCCTGAACAATCTGCTTGATGCTAGTTATGCCTGTATGTCATGCGAGTGACGATATGGTGTGGAAGGTTTTATTGGTAGATATTAATAGTAATGTGTTGGAATGTGAAATGTGGCAAAGTATGTTTGGGCCGGATGTAAGATGGCCTGCCTAAGACCTAAGGTTTGGTTCCATAGAAGGAGGAGGAAGCCGTTATTCGGAACATATAGAGAGCCTTATTAAAGAACAATGGCCACTCTGCTAAAATGCTTTTATTTATTTTTTTAAGGATGGGAAATCATCAAATGACTTCTTCCGCTCTGGGTGGGGCGGAAGGGCGTGTCAGACTCTTACTGACTAAAACCCATCCGTGTTCCTTCTAAAGCCCTTTGCGTTCCAGGCCGCGGTGACTCTTTCAAACAAATTCCGCAACCCTGGCAGGCTCTGGCCCTGGCCGGCCCCGTCTTCTATGCTGACATCTCTTTGAGGCGCGCGTGAAACACAACGCGCCATCGACCCGCGGCTAACATGCTTGGACTAATAAAATCTAACAAAACGTAACTTGTTCAAACATATTATGTCGTTTCATTTGTCTTTATAAATATAACTAAGTACGGCCCTCAATATATTTTTAAAAGATCGGAGAATCAAGTAACTTTGAAATATGTTTTTATAAATCAAGCAGTATTTTATTTTTAAAGATATACCATATTTTCCCAGCTTTCAAAAATAAACGAAGAATTCCAATAATTACATTAACAATGTACTACATATTGGTGACAGTTCCATCTTGGTACCAATTTCTGGTTTCCCTAGTACAAAACGACCATTGTTCTTTATATGGGTATTTAGAGGTTCTACGAGACAGGCTCGTTATTGTATTTTGTTCCTGATATATAAATTGCAGACAGTTCGGACGCGACAACACGACAAGTTTTCGTAAAAAATTGTCGTCATCTGGAAAATTTTACTATCAAAACGCGTTGTCGCTTCGTGTCTGGGAGAGTAAAAAAGATGGATTTTTTTGCATGAATAAGTCTAGCTACAGAGCAACGTGGATCGTACGACCAAGACTCCAACAACTTTAAGTAATAAGACCAAACTTAATATATGTAGGTAGTTCTACTCCTTAAGTTGAAACTTTATAAAAGCATCAAAAATTAAAACAAAATTGGAAGGTAACGAGGTAGGTACTCAGCTAAGAACCCCACTTGGCATAGTTAACATAATGTTTTACCGTATTAATTTACATCTCTTCTAAGACGAGATCTTGAGGCGAAGCTCTTGGGAGCTCTTCGGGCTCAAACTACTTCGAGTACTTTGTAATAAGTATAAGTATAACTAGTCATAAAAAATACGCTGGGATACTCTCCCGATGAAAAGGTGTACTGGGATCCGTTTTCTTTTATTTTGTTGTAGTGGGCGAGGAAATTATTGAAATAAGAGTGAGTTTGCTGCGGTTATGGAATGGGTAACGTTTTTTTTATTTGAGATTTTTTCTTGAAGTTGTTAAGTTTTGATTTGTTCTTCAAAGTTGGTTTCTTCAGTTTTGCAGCACTTCGATTGCGCTCTAGAAAATCTCTCTCGCTCTCTAAAATTGACAATTCTAGGTCAACTGGAAGTACCCTATAGGTTTGGGTCGAAAACCTATATGGTAGTTCCCGTTGACCTAGAATCAAGAAATTTGGCAAAACAGCACAAATAAAGGAAAAATTCCAAAAATTGTAAAAAATTGAATATTAAAGGTTTTCCCCATACCTACATAGTTTACGCCTGTCACAAATAAAAATGATACCAATTTTGTTATGGCGATATAATGCGTAGGTACGGAACCCCTCGGCTCACGAGTTCGACTTGCACTTGACCGGCTTTGATGTTCACACATGCGATATGTCGACAATTCCAAAAATAACATATTCCTATATGGAACCCAAAGGTCTCGCTGAGCACCAAAATATAAAAATATGAGTTATTGCTCTCACAGGAATAGGTACACGTGCTACCTACAAATATGTTACAAATTAGAACATGCGGGATTAGGACCAAGTTTCATTCCCAGCTTTAATTCGCAGTGGGTTGAACTAGATACGCCTACAGGAGAATTATTTTGTTCCAAATTCTTCTCTTATTTCGGTAGGAACGTTGAGTTTTAGGTACTTTTGATCACGAACAAATTCAAGTTTTATTCTACTAGAGCAAATTGAACCGCATGCTAAAAAAAAGGTTATTCAAATTCAAATATTTTATTTCAGAATTACATCCATTTACTGTTGGTATTAGTATTAAATTAAATTTACAATTATAAACAACTAGAACGAACAGTTCAATGGTAATGGTGTGTCTGAACACTTACCCAGCTTCGTAAGGGGGTAGAGTCCCACCGGTCCACAAACACATTCAGGATGCCATTGGAGGAGAAGCGCAAGCGCACCATCATGGAAGCGCATCGCTTTCGCATGATCGCTGCGAACCCGTCGACACACGCTTCTGCGAACATCCCTGACGCGCTACATCGCCACGGCAACCCCAAAAGTACCCTGAATGCGTTATTGTACTGTACGCGCAGGTCGCTGTATGCCCGCTGGGTATACTTGGTCTACAGGCTGCACGTGTATAACGACTGGCAGAAGGTCTTAAAAAGCGTTATCTTTACCGATTCAGTACAGCGTGCAAACGTGCGGATCAGCATGTTGCAACGGACAGCCAGCGATCTGCGCCTATCTATGTCTACATTGTCTTTTAAGTCATCAGTGACCCAGTGGCCCAAATACTTAAACAATCATTATATATTATCATTATCAATAAGTTTAAATTTATTTATTAAAACTTATATGTACTAGTAAAAAACACTGTACAACGGCGAACTTAATACAATACACACAACACTGCTCCGCTCCTGCGGTCTATAAAAGGTGCAATTATTTGCTTTGACAAAAAGTAGCCGATGATAGTCTGCTATCAATATTTATAAAAAAAACTCTTCCGTTACTGAGTGACTGAGTGACTGGTAGACAACGCACAGCTGAAACTACTGGTCGCAGGAAGCTGAAATTTGGCTTGTATGTTCCGTGGGGAGCAATAGGAGAGGATTTTCCGAAATTCCTACGGGAAGGGGGATAAACGTGATATGCGCGTCCGAAGTCGCGGGCAAAAGTTAGTAGTCTATAAATGGTTTCTTATTCTGAATGTTTAAATGCGAAAATGAGTTTGTAAAATGGAATGAATTGTCAAACTGGTGGGGATGAGGTTTGATACAAAGGAAGATGAGACCCTGAAGACGGATATACCTAAGCTACATTAACGCGAACGAAGACGCGGGAAAAAGCTATATAAATAACGTTTAACAAACAACTGTTCTGAAGTTTAGATCTCATACGTTTACAAATACGGCCTCAGAAAATAAACAGTCCACTGCTGTACTGTCTGAGGCAAGGCTGGACACTGGCCATTTCTTAACACGCCATTACCCGTCTCCCCATACAAATGGCACACAACTCGTAATAATCGTCCATCACATTTTTATTCAAAAATTTCCGGCGGGAGTGTTCCCCACCCGGCAAATCCGTAATTTAACAAATTCGCTTGTCCCCTATTTGTTCGGCTTACGACACCCGCGTCCGGGTTTCTTAATCCGGATGGTTCCATTTATCACCTTTTTAGTGTTCCGCACCGAATTGTAAAACGGTACCCACATGGAAGTGCCTCTGAGAGAATGCCGTGGTAACACAGATGGGGTTTGTGATAGATGCTTTTGAGGGTAGTCGAAAAATAAGTCTATTTTTTTTTATTTTTCTAAAGAATGTTGCCCCGCACTAGGAATATTACAAATATACAAAGTCACATACACAAACAGCGAGACCCGAAACATGTATCTGTAGGCCATAGTAATATTTGTTCCGGGCGGGAATTTATTGATTTATTTATAATTGGCTAACCAACAACTGTTAATACTGTACAAATGCTCAAATAATGATTTTCTATTTACTAAGGTTAGTATTACAATTTCTTATAGGTTAGCACCGCATGCCCCATAAAAGTAAAAACTAAATTACTGCAAGTTTACATTTTGCTTTAAATTAATTTAAAAAAGGACTAGTAAAAAGGAATCAAACGTGCGACCCACAGCGCAGCAATCAATTGCTCAACCACTGCGCCAACCATGCCGTTAAGAATTAAAAAGAGGTGATCAGAATTTTGGTTTTTATGAGGTAATTTTCACAAGTACCGAGGGTCTAGTGCGAGATTTAACTATAGGGCATTTGACTAAAAAACCTAATTAGTCCGTCAGATAGGTTTCCAAAAAATATTGAACACGTTTTTTATTTTGTCACGTTAGCAAAACAAGAAGACGATACAGTGCGTTGAAAACCCGTGTGACGTCACTTACCAGTACACTTTTTACTGGAAAGTGATGTTACATACCCCACTGCTTATCTTTGATGTGTCTCTTCTTCGAAATTTTTATTGATATGATCAAATAAAGAATAGGTACGTGTCCAATATTTTGCGATAATCTAACTGACGGACTAAATAGAATAATTGTTTTTTTAATCCAGGCAACATTGCTATTACTCGATCGCGTTAACGTAAACTGTGGCTTTTGTTACGTTGCTTATTGTGTTAAATTCGAGAGATGTTCTATGCGAGCCAGCCGCACGTGTGAGGTGTCAGAAGATGCGTCTTTAGAAAAACAAAATTTTGCAGTGGTCAAAAAACCACTTTTTTCAGAAAAAAAATCGAGTTTTCAGCGACCAGTTGAAATTTCGGCTCGCGTAACGCGTCTCGAAACCAAGACTAGGTAAGTGAAAACCCGATTCTGCAAAAAGAATGGAAATTAATGGAGAGGTTTAGTAGATCAAAATTGGTAAGTATTTTAAATTTTGAAAAAATTACGTAAGTATGGTGACTGAAAATTCCTTTCAGGTAGGTCAATTAAAATGTGTCACAAGGTAAGCGGAGGCCTATTGGACAACGTTTCAGTCAAAAACCGCGTGATAAAAATGAAATCAATACATTTACAATAAATGGAAACTATTGCACACGAAATGACGGCGTCGTGTTTCATTGACTGGTGTCGCGCAGCTGGCCGCGGAAACGTCGATACACGACACCCTTCGGCCAAAACTCTTCTTTGAGGAACATCTCGAGCTGATGAGTTGGAACACGCACCACAATGACTTGAAGTTTGTGTTTTGACGCGACTCCAACTTCTCGACCCTCAAAGTACAGTTGGTCATAAGAAATGCAAGGTTTTGTGGGAGCGAGACGGCGGGAAAAATAATTTTGTTCAAAACCTTTAGACTTCGCCCCTAAAAACGTATTGGCTAGCTGTAATTTAACAGTCAAACATATGTGTTTGAATAAGATATTATTATCTTTCCTTTTCAATATTACAAAGCTATCAAAAGATTTGACAGCGTTCACTGATCCGTGTCTAACTTGACTTAGTATATTCGTAGAAATGTGCAAAATATGAGAATCTCATATATTTTCTGTGTATATTTGGCTGAAGGAGTGCCGAGTACACAATATTGGAAGCTCTGGTTATTACCATACATAAAAATACATACGATCACAATTGGCAGAAATCTGACTAAAGGAGTATTCAGTGAAGCGAAACATTATTTCTATAATAGGGTGACTATAAGATTGTATAAAACGCGGATAGTCCTGATAAAAAAACATATGTGGACATACTCACCAAACAGTTTATAGTACCTTTACACAAAACCACTATTTACACACATACACATGACATACGGACGTCGAGCAGACAAGATGTAAACACATCTTGTCTGCTCGACGTCCGTATGTCGCTACTAGGATCCAGCAGAATACCAGCGTCAGGTATATTTGCCTGGCACATGCTGAGTTGGACTCCCATTTGGTGCTACATGAGACACACACACCGCACATTGTTTTTTTTTTAAAAGCTGAAAAGTCGAATATTTTGTACTACTACTGTAACTAGTTTGTGATTAAGACCAAACTATTTTACTATATACCATATTATTAAGTAATAATGTTTTATATGTCGTGTATGTGCTTGTATGTATATAAAAACATATATTTATATAAAAGAACCTAAACAAATAAAAAAATACAAATAAATGTATGTATGAAACATCAATACAGCAAAAAATAAAATCACGTTACCTACATATTTTTTAACACACTCAAGAACACTAACATACACACACACACACACACACACACAGACAAACGCACCCACAAACACACACAAGCGCAACCACCATAACTTACGCACACGCACGCACGTCCGCACATTGCATGCGTGCTCACATAGATTTAGTTCACTTTTGTATATCATACTTATTTAATATTTAAGTTATTAACATACATAAATGTGATCAAGTTAAGGGAGAGCGGCCTTTCCTGGCACAGGTGTTTTCACACTTAAAAGGAGAGGTCAACCTCAAAATTGTTGAACGAATTTTGTTGTTATTGAATAAAACTTTTTTCAGTTTTCATTTTAAACTATTATGTGAGTTAAACTAGTGTGGAATAAAATCGTTAATACGGTTCACAGTGCCATGAACCAATTTGAAGTTCGCTAATAGGGTATTTGACTAGTTTGAAAAATCTAAATGAATGAATATTTATTTGACAGATGACATTAAAACTACGATTTGTGAAAAAAAAACTGAAAATGGTCGAAAAACATAGAAGTTATACACTTTTTAAATTATTCTTCTATCCTTGTCACACAAAATGTAATTTGTGTCCTTGTCATATGCAATTATGCTGACTCTGTTTTTACAGATTTTTAAACGCTGACAACAACGCCATTTTTTTAGATTTTAACCAAATTTTGTTGACTAAGTCTTGTCTGCTCTCTAGGCTTTGAGAAATGTAATAAAAAATCCAGTCAAATACCCTTTTGTTTAACTATTGTGTGTGCTGTGGAGACAGTGAATCTGTTTATCATTAATTTACAAAAAATACTATAAGAAATCACTAACTTTTACACGCGATGTCTACATCTTTGTACCTATTTTTCTGTTCCCTTCTTCTTATTTATTTGTTAAATGTGTGTACATAAACTGTTAAATAACTGTTAAATAAGACATTGTCTTAAGTCCGATTGCATCATTGCGCCTATAGAGCGCGCATTCCTGTTTTGCCGTACAAATGAACGTGACAATCGCTTTCACGATAACGCCTCAGACTTTTGGCCCACTTGATGACCAAACCGAGAGTAACTTGTGACCCCTAAATGAAGAAAAAAGACACTAAGCAAACAGTATAATGTCATCAACATTAAAAAATGCCATGAAAGAGTACATCGAATCTATAGAATTTTATAATTATTTTATATTCTTACCATTTGAGCAATACTATATACAAGAGTTATTAAATTCTATCGATTGGTATTCTAAAAAATCTCAACAATTTATTTAGCTAATTGTTACATATATATATAGTCCTCCTTGCCGATTTCGACAACGGCGACCCCATGACACTACTTCCTAGCGTGTGCCCTGATATGACTCGCTAGACCGAATTTGGTTTTAAATACCGATTAATGTTTATAAGGCATTAATCATACCTGTCCTTCTTTATGGCTAAGAAACATGGTGCCTCTACAAATCAGACATTAGAAAACTAGACACATTCCACCTTAGATGTCTGAGGTCCATCCTTAATATTAATTGTTATAACTGACTGTACAAAGACCGTCCTACATTTTTCACAATCCCTGGCCACCCCACAGTATCCCAATCACGCGAACCCGTTCTTCACAGTTATGACAGTGTAACATATTAGTATTCCTCCCGAGCTCTCCGATGAAAAATCTATTCTCCTCTCAAAGCCTACTGTTTACTGCTTCAAGAGGTCTGCGTAAAAATAGTCCAGGGTTAATACGAAAGCCAGACACAAAGGTTCGGTTCGGTCGACGGTAAAAGAGGGCTACTCCAGAGTTCGGTGGAGCGAAGATCGAACTTAACTTAATATTATTGGGTCTTTCTGTCTGGGATTTGGACTGGTGTCGGACTTTATTTATTTTCTAGGTGTTACCTTGACTTCGTCTGCGTCAAACTCGTAAAACAGCACAAATGCCGCTGTTTACAATTTCATGTGGATATAATGCTTTTTCTAAAATAAAAGAAAACCTCACAATATGTTTTCTGTTTGTGAAAGTTCCTTCAAAATTGGTACACCCGTTTCCTAGATTAGCCGGCACAGACAGGTATTTTTTTTTGTATATATATTAACCTTATAAAGATTCATTTAGTAAAACGCTGTTATTTGAAATTACCAACATACACTTTCTTTTTATAAACTTTTTATGTATTTAAACTTGTACATAATGGGTACACATACGACCTAATGCCTTTCAAGTCAACCTTCGGGTATAGAGGTGCTTTTATCAGCAAAATCTATCAGTGATTGATTGATTAAACAAAAAGTATGAAACTTGTGACATCATTGTGTTTACAAAAGTATTTACGATTTTTTTCTTTAGAAAACCATGCAACTTGAAAAACAAATTGAAATTATAGCAACCCAAAGGCCCGATACTCGGCCAATAAGGGCGTCACGCGGTCGCGTCCCGTCAA
>NDFZ01004962.1:217417-227813 GCA_002192655.3 Mamestra configurata | reverse complement strand
GACAACCCATGATGTCATCACCCAATGACAAAGCTCAAAAGATGCACCATTTTCAAAAGCACTTTAACAAAGTGCTAACATAAGAATCGGATGACCACTCAGGTCCCAAAGAGCTGAGAATCTACACTGATGGATCAAAGACAAGTACCGGAACCGGAGTTGGAGTTTACTCCAGCGACCTCAACATTAGAATATCCAGACCACTAGGAAAGCTCAATACCATTTACCAGGCGGAATGCGTGGGCATTATCCTAGCGATCCATGCAATAGAAGCCAGGGGAGTCACGGACACTCATATTCGTATACTCTCCGACAGCGCCTCAGTTCTCCAATCCCTAAATAGAAACTACACCACCTCGAAACAAATACAAGAATGCCACAATGCACTAGAACGCGTCACGGTGACAAACCGCAACACCGTGACGCTGCAGTGGATAAAAGGTCACAGCGGATCACTAGGAAATGACGCGGCCGATGAACTGGCCAGGAGGGGGTCTGGTACGATGGCTGTTGGACCCGAACCCATAGTGCCACTCCCTTTCACCCAGCTACGCACGTGGCTACAAGAACATACCCACACACAAGCAGAACGCTGGTGGACCTCGGCACCAGGCTGCAGGCAGTCCAAGGAGGCTATACCACTCCTAAACAATAAACTTACCAAGCGCCTTCTGCGACTGGATAGGGGCAGCCTGCGAATGGTGGCGGGGACCATCACCGGACACTGCTCACTGAATAAGCATTTCCACACACTAGGTATAACAGACAGTCCTCTGTGCAGAGCATGCATGGAGGAGGAGGAAACGGTGTCGCACGTGCTCCTTGAGTGCACAGGCGTCGCCGATATACGTAGACAAACGATAGGAACACCAAATTCACTCACAGACACCCTGAACTCTTTAGGAGGAATGATCTGCTTCTGGAGGGAGGTCGGCTGGTTGGAATGACGGCCGCCATGGCCCACGCACAATGGTCCAACATCAGGACTAAGTGCGGAAACCATACCCCAATAGATAGATAGATAGATAGTTATCAACCATAGTCATCATCATCTACCTAGCCTTTTCCCAACTATATCGGGATCCGCTTCCAGTCAAACCGGATTCAACTGAATACCAGTATTTTACGTGGAGCGGCTGTCTACAAGACCTCCACAACCCATTAACTGGGTAACACGGTAGTTCTTGGCACGACTGAAGTCAGATTTCAACCATAGTAAAAAGTAACAAAACCAAGAAGGTAACATAATTACAAGATTAGATAGAAACTTTTTATAACTTTTACACAACATCTAAAAATATTTGGAGAACTGATTAGTCATCTATGTAGTTGAACAAGTGTTTAGAGACTTATCTGACCTTTTAAACAAAATGTCAAATATCCATGAGCGACACAAACAACTGATGATATTATTATTTTCGTTGAAGTAGTTTTTGTTTTTTCAAATTCTAAATCAGTTGTAGTAATTGGACCTATGTATATCTCGTCCAGTGCAATGGGAAATATTTTTAGTTTTATTTTCTTTCTTAAATATTAATTTGACACCATTTAAAAATCTGCCACATCATAGTGATCATAAAAGGCGTGATGCGGGATAATTAGTTTCGATATTATTATTTTTGTTGAAGTAGTTTTTGTTGTTTCATATTCTAAATCAGTTGTAGTAATTGGACCAACATCTTGTCCACTGCAATGGGAAATATTTTAAGTTTTATTTTCTTTCTTAAGTATTAATTGAACACCATTAAAAAATCTGCCACATCATAGTGATCATAAAAGGTGTGATGCACAATAATTAGTTTCGCTGCTTGAATAAGCAGTAGGTCCTTGCAGTGAGAAGGGAAATATAAAGAACCAAGAAACATATTTACAATGTCATTTTTTAGTGCACAAATCTTCAAATACTTAACAGTTTTTTAACATTGTCGAGAGTGTGATAAGCAATTTTTTTCTGATGCTAATACCATCATATTAATCATAAACAGTGAAAGGATGATATGCAACTTGGAAATAAGCATTAAAACTACTTTCTATTTTCATATTGCCTGTTGTAGTTTTTTGCTTTCATTTAGTTTTTTTTTTTTTGTATAGCTGTATGAAAATGTAACATGCCTATGCAAGTTTTAAATATAATAAAATCTTAAATGTATGGCTATTGATTATGTTGTTCAATTAGGTATTTTTGTGAGTCCCACCATAAGACCCGTCAAAGGGCAGATGAATAAAATAATTATGTAAAACTTAATTGAGATGAAAGTTCCATGCACGCAGAATATTTAAGCACTATATTGTAAGGTAAATTTCTTTTCATCAACTGAACCAATTTTGAATTAAAATGTCAGTTTTATAAGTTGAGAAATAAGCAAGTATGTGAAACAAATGTCCAGTTTTTGTAGTAGAAAACTAAGATGGTATCGAAATATTATTTTACATTTAATCGGGTAAAATGTGTATTAGGTACTTACCCTGTGAGGCCAAACATTAGGCATCAGAAAATCATAAGTATCGACTTCAAGTGCTGATGTCAATAAAACGCAGCCAAGCGTGGCAAATACAACAAAAACTATTTTTTTATCCATCATTTAAAATTTGAATAAAATTTAAAAATAAATTCACTGGCGCACAATACTCGAACAAAATGCGAATTACGAACTTTCACGTTTTTATCACTTGACGTATTACAATAAAAATGTTTTAATTTTTCGATTATCGTTTAATAATATACTGCCGCGTTGCCTCAGTAATGACGCGTGTTTGAACCAAGAAGCGACAAGTGTTTGTATAAATAATTTCGCAAATAAAATCGATCAATACTAGAGCAAGTTTACTAACGTCACAACTATGTTGCCAACCTTTCAACAACTTTCCTACATAAGAGGAAAATGTAAAATCAATTCTTGTTAAAAAAAAATGTGAAACTTTCAATACAATTACTTAAACAATCTTCCAAATTTATGTTTAGTTTTGGGTTTTGGAATGTAAAACAATCTTAAATAAGTAAAGGTTTCAATAAGAACTGCATAAAAATAAGGAGGAAAATTTCTAAGAGTGGTATCATTAATTCGTTCTGAAATCGTTTTGAAGTTGCGAAAAACGTTTGAAAACAAACGATTTACGTTATTGATTTTTTTTTTCGCTTTCTTTTTATTTATTCATAATATTAAAATAACGTTGAAAATAAAAACACAATGGTATATAGACGAATTCATTCATTTTGGTCACATTCGACTCTAAATTGGAATATGTACCGCCATCTATTCGAACGCTGTGATACTAATTGCCAAAGAACTTCCGTTTATTATTGGTAGATGGCGCTAGTCGCGGCAAGTGCAAAGTTGTTTCTCAGCTGACTGCGGTGCCCCAGTAGGAAGATAATGTTTTTCGAGTATGTTTCTGAGTTCGATTGTATATAGACCTCTACTAATTTATTAAAAATAATGGGGAATACTATAGGTGGATTTTTTGTTTCCTTTGTTAGGAAAATGTAGGTAGGTAGGTAGTACCTCAAAATATGTACGTTACATATAAGTTTCTAATATAGGTACCTAATAAGTGGTATGTACCCGCTTTCAACCGTGAGTAATCTGAGATAGGTACCCACACTAAAACGTCTAAAGTAGAGATGCCGCGAATACTCGGTATTAGGTATTATTTATTTATTTATTTAAACTTTATGTACAATTTTTTGTAAATTTATGTACAATGTAGTAAGTGGGGTTATAGTGGGTGGGTGGTGGTATTCGGTATTACTGGACATTATTTTGGTTACTCGTCGAAAACCGAATAATAGCGTCTTTTATAGACATTCGGCGAATAGTAGGTAATTGTCTAAATAATATTAACTTTTAATTAGGTAACAGAAAACCAAGACTTAAAAACAATAATTACCTTAATTTCATCTTAAAAAAAAAACACATTATCATGCAGGATGCCCAAACACGATAGATATAAACAGCTTTAAATTACGATATTTTTATTAAGCAAATATATCCAGATATTTTTCATGATTTCATTTTTATTTAGATATTAGTTTTTTTTTTAATAAGTGTATTCTTTTCTATTCTAGTCATTATATAGACTCTGCGATTACCTATGTGTGATAGAGAAATCCACCAAATCTCTACCTTTTTGCTGCCTTAAAACGCTTTTTGTCGTGTTTTTCATCAAACGTTCTCAAATTTTTGTTCGTACCCTATTAACGATGTTACAAATATTCTGCTTTTAGTCTTTAAAATACACCACAACACGTCCTTTTAGATTATTCCATAGAAAAATCAGGATCTGTCGAATCTAGTGAGTTTGGAGATCAATTAATTGTACTTAATTGCGATTAAATTGCCTAGGAAACGTTCCTTCGTCTCAAACTTCCACTCATATCATGATGCATAGATTCCGGCGCCTTCTTAGACACAGTGGTTTTCTTAGCTTAATTCCAATTTTTGACTTCATCAAATTAATCTGTAATTTGATGAAGTCAAAAATTGGAACTCTCAAAACGCGATCTCAAATAGCGGTCGCCAGTCACAGTAGGTAAGCAGCACTTAATTACCATGTGGGCTCTTAAAGAAGAATGAAATTACTCCACTTAATTTGTCAGTCGAAGTGGATTAAGGGATCTGGCGTGGATCATTAAAGATTGTTGTTCCCAGTGTTTTTTTTTTATCAAATTTCGATCACCGAAACGGGATTGGTTATCCATGAACATTTCTTGAAAAATAATTTATTGTTTTCTATCTGCTTAGGAACTTTCGACTTACATTATTGAATGGTCATGGACTTAAAAACTATCAAAAACAAAATCGCAGCTCTTTAACTAAAACAGAATACCAAAAATCTGCTAAATTTGGCCATATATGTATATTGAAATGATGGCAAAACAAAGTTGTTTTCATCCGAGGCCACCATATTATATAAAAAGTTAGCTAAAACTCAGTAGGTAATGTTGAAGTTTGATAGTCAGGTTTTAATTAATAATTATTTATTATCTAAATGGCGATTAGTCGGTATTCGACTATTCGCCATAGGGAATGGCGATTAGTCGGTATTCGACTATTCGCCAGAGGGAATGGCGATTAGTCTGTATTCGACTATTCGCCATAGGGAATGGCGATTAGTCGGTATTCGACTATTCGCCATAGAGAATGGCGATTAGTCGGTATTCGACTATTCGCCATAGGGAATGGCGATTAATCGGTATTCGACTATTCGCTATAACAACTATTCGCGGCATCTCTAGTCTAAAGCATCCTCTATAATGGATGTCTCATGTAGTAGTAATAAAGTTAGATAGGTATTCCGTCAACTAGGTACCTACATCAAACTACTCACGAACGTCCCCCTGCCGGAGAGAGAGCAGTTCCGTTTAGCAATATAAATTGACGGCGCCGACCAGCCAGCGGGAGGCAATGGCTGCATGATGTCACAATAAGGCCAATTTGAGATGATAGATAGGTACCTACTAAGGTGTTCGTGAAGGAGCTCTGTTGCGATTTTAGACCGACAAAGTAGGTGCCTTTACACCTAATTTTATTCATCTACAAAATTTCGAAGTAAGTAGATACAGCTACAAAATCTTACATTAATATTCAAAAAATGGGCAATTTTATTCAGTTTTCCAAATTGTTGCCACTTGCTTCCACATCACGTAAACCGTAGGCTTCAAACAAAACTGTGAGCGTCATGTATCAAATAAAATGATGGCCGATTCCGAAGCGGAATCACGCCACGGATATTTATTTGGGAAATAAGATATATCTACGACACAACTTCGTTTGTTTTGTTGAATGTTTTTTCGGGTTATTGGTGATTTTATTTTATCTTTGGGTAGAATTTTGTTGCTTAGTACCTAGGCAAGGTACCTGTGGATTATCTCGGCCTTATTGACATGACAGATAATGCAGCCATTGCTGCAAGGCGCCGTCAATTTAAGTATTCACCTATATTTTAACCGTTTTAACTCTGTTCATTGTAGTCTTTTGAATAGGCCTCTCGATTTTTTTTCAACCATGCACAACCGGTCTTCAGACGTCCACATCCCTTTAAAACCCTCAAAACGTAACCCCAAAAGCTTTATAAATGGGTCATCCGAAGTAGCGCTATTTGGAAATTTTGAGGATTGTTAGATGCCATTTGAAGTAGCCCATGGATGCATTCTTAAATTAAGCTTTCTTATATGTACATATTTGTTTCTACATTGTGTGTATTGCTGTTTGTGAAAAACAAACACGTTGTCTTTCTTTCATTTACATGTTTCAAACCTCTCACACGCCAGCCAGGTTTAGATTTAGTTCTTCAGTGCCTTCTAGACACATTTATATTAGCGAATGCAACTATATCCTCTAGCATAGATATTTATAGATTTTCCCAGTAACGCGACGGAAGAATAAATATAAATATTGTTACCAACATTAACCCTCGTTTAAAAGTACCTAAGTGCGGGTCAAAGATCACCAACAGAAAGTGACCGTTTGTTACTTTGCAGTGATCACGATTTAAGTGTAGGTACCTAATGACCAGTTTAATAAACCAAACTCATAACAGGATCTGAGAGAAAACGTACCTAGGTTTATCTATGCCGAGCAACCTGATTCATTATCTGCATAGGCAGACTTTCAGATCCAAGATTATGTAACACCAGCGGACTCACGCTAATGCTACCTACTGATATTATTATAAATAAAACTATGTTTAAGGTTTAAACTCTATAATATATTTGGCGTATGCCTTCAATGAACGTTGGTACCGGATTTCCATATAAAAACAAAACATTTTTTTATATTCCTATTTCAAATTCTTTTTTCTTTTCGCCAGACGCTTCCAAAGGGCTACCTTGTCTGCCAGAGACCTGGAGCCAAGGAGATCCTCCTGACAATACCTACTAATATTATAATGTGAAAGTAACTCTATCTGTTTATCTGATTGTTACCTCTTCATATCTTACTGGCTGAACGGTTTGAATGAAACTTGGTACACGGGTACACCACGTCCGTGGAACAGGACATACCTAGGATTATTTTCATACCGGGAGTACTTTCAATTGGGATAACTTTCGACTCGCGGACTGATTCGCTGGCATCTAATCCATTCTAATCTAGCCCATTATGTCCCACAGCTGGGCAAAGGCCTCCCTCTACCTTTTCCACACAAGTCTGTACTGCCATTGTGGGCCAGTCCTCAAGGTAAGAGTCGAGTTCGTCTCTCCACCTTCGCCTTGGTCTACGCGATGTCGCCTAGCATTGAAAGGGACCCATAAGCTAGTTTAAAATAAACTACTGAACATCACTTCAAAATTTATTTGAAGCCAAGTAGAACTGATTACATAGATATCAAAAGGAGAGAGACAACCCAATTGTTACCTTCATACGTAGATCCCCCAATGATTGCCCTCAGGGAAATTCTACCAGAATCAATTCTTGGTACGTTGCTAAGATAAGGAAGAAATATAGAATGATATTATTTTACGACGTTCGACATTTTGGGAATACCTACCCACTGAAGGTCAAAGAATATCCATTAGGTAAAAGGTTCTGTTTCAAATATTTTACTTTTACAAATTATTATTTGAGTAAACCTATCTTAGAAGCCTTGTTCATCTTTCGATTACCTTTTGGAAGATCAGCTTCCGTTTATCTTTTTCGCATTAGTTGCTCAATTGAATTATTGTGTTTATTCTTTCTTATGTAATTTTCTTTTACAGAAAACGAAAGACGGACTTCAGTTGCTGTGACTCCTCTTTGCAACCAGTTTCAAATTCAATGGTATAGTCACTTGTGTTCAAATCGAAAGCAAGTAAGTAAATGACAGTTTTTAGCTTAATCATCATGACGTGCAAGCAAGCACACAAGGCAACGTATTTTATTTTATTTTATTTATTTTATTTTGACAAGTACAGTGACAGACTACCTACAGACTAAAAACAATTCATCACAGCCATGACAACATACATTATGTGAATCTGGGGCCCAATTATTACTGTACACAGCGTTCAATATTTAATAAACTTCATTAGGGACATTTTACAAATGTTTAACATAATATGAAAAAAAAAACTCTTCTAACTACAATTTATATAAAGCATTTCTAAATTCGTTGAAACTGCTCAAAAATAAGTCTACCTTAGGGCATATTGCATTATATTGACTGCACATTCTGGACAACGGGTTATTTTCAGAAACATTATTGTTACTAGCCGGAATACTGAATAATTGTGGAGTGCGCACAGAACTAGTTGGTATTTTAAAGTTTATCTGTATGTCGAATGGTCCTTGAAAAGTAGAAAAATGTGAGCTTCCCGTTCTTCCGCCTTACTTTCCGGTCCTCCGGACTTTGAAGACTCCGTCAACCCAACGCTCTTTAGGTCCTCAAGACAACCCTTATGCACGTAATTTCACTCCCACTAATGAAGAGATCATATTCCTCCGCTGTTCTTGTCTGATGCGAGATCCAGGCAGGACAGATGAATCTTTTCTCAGTGACTCGTCGAGCTTCATTGAATCTGCGTTTTCCTGGTAGTTGCCACTGTTGACTCTGACTTTCAAGTGTTGCAGTGGTTGAGAATAGAATGTGGCGGGCTTATCCCAAAAAAAAATCCAAGAGCAGTCTCTTCTTTTTTTTAAGGATGGGAAATCATCAAATGACTTTTCTTCCGCTCTGGGTGGAGGGGAATGGAATATCAGACTCTTACTGACTAAAACCCCTCCGTGTTCCTTCAAACGCCCTTTGAGTTCCAGGACCGCGGAGATTCTTTCGAACAAATTCCGCAACCCTGGTAGAGTCGTCTCTTCTGCGTCCTCATCTGTGTCCTGAAGCAGTTACCACACAAATCACGTGCCCGCCTGTATCGGCGATGTATCAACCGGGTCGTATGTTGTACGACCTTCAGCTGATTTACGTCCGGCCACTAACCCGGTTAATGGCGGCCTTAGTGCTCTATTGATATTTTTACGATGATCGGAAAGTGATGGGGTTGTGTTAAAATTAATGGTGTTGGTTTAAGATTTTGTGAGAAAGGGTGGTAGAAGTTGAGGGGCTCAAGTGTGCTTTCACATCATACTATTTCGTTCCGTCTCCAGTGCAAAGTAAGTAGATGAGCGTTGTCTTAGCTAATCTTAATGCGTATGATGAGTTAAGTAGATGTATATGTCGTGGCTTATCATAGAATTGGTAATTTAATGACGTGGCTGAAAATTTCATGAAATGATTCTTAGTATATACTTAGGGTCCTGCCAGGGTTGCGGAATTTGTTCGAAAGAGTCATCGCGGCCCTGGAACGCAAAGGGCTTTAGAAGAAACACGGATGGGTTTTAGTCAGTAAGAGTCTGACACGCCCTTCCGCTCCACCCAGAGCGGAAGAAGTCATTTGATGATTGCCCATCCTTAAAAAAAAAGGATATTGTTACGCGAGAAGAATTAATGTCGGGTACATTAAGTTACTACTAGCGCCATCTAGTATTGAGTAGCAGAACTAGTAGAGTCAAGTACCTTCTAGACATTTCTTTGCCAGAAAAAAAAAAAAAAAAAAAAAAAAAAATATACTTAGGATATTGTTTATAATACATGTTCTCTGCTTATTTACTATAACACCGAGCTGTTGGCCAAGTCTGCAGGAATCTGGTTGACTGTTACAACTGTATCCTGTTCAATATCTTGCACTGTCTCCAAAATTATATACATAATTGACAAAGATATGCATTTTTTTGTGATTTCGGGATCTAGTAGACACTCCTGAGGTCCAATCCTTCAATTTTTAAGCAACGTTCGTATTCGCACCTAAATCGCAATCTGTCAGAATGTAGGGAAATTAGAGGTATTAGAGGTATTTTTGACAGATTGCTAAAACTAAAAGAGAATGGTCTATCTTTCACTACAATAGAGTCCTAAACCCACCATCGGTTAGCTGTTATTCATTTAGTTAATATCTTAAACAGCTATAAAGCATGACTTTTATAACACCGTTAACATTTCAACCGAGCTAATAAAGAGTTAAGAGCAGTAGTAATGAAGCTAAAACCTCGTTCAAGAGCAGGTTACTGAGCATAAAATTCAATTACGGTATTAGCAGAGCCCGCGGCTTTGCTCGTTAAGCTTGTGAAAAAGATAGGTAGTACTAGTCTTTTTATCCTGTCACCTGCAGCGGTCTGTGTTAGGTAAACAGCTTATTTTTCTATTTTCTAAAGGTTTTAAGTAAATTCTGAAGAAAATATGGTGGATTTATCTTGTGAGCACATTAAAATAGTTAAAAGTTTTTCAACATTCTGTTTTTTTGTGTTATTTAGTAAGTAATTAATATGGTAATTGGTGAGTAAGTAATAGTTGGATTAGCTATTAATCATCATCATCATATCAGCTGAAAGACGTTCACTGCTGGACATAGGCCTTCCCCAAAGGGGGGGGGGGG
>NDFZ01004962.1:187859-217412 GCA_002192655.3 Mamestra configurata | reverse complement strand
CTTCCCCAAAGGGGGGGGGGGGGTGTATATAATATATAATCGCCAAGCTTTACAGGCGGATTGGCGATCGCAGTGTAGCTGTTGCAATGCTGCTGCCTATGCTCTGGTGAGTCCCACCCACGGGAAGTGATGGTATGGTGCCATTCTGTTACGCCTGACACCATATAGAATATCAATCGCTTTTTATTCACAATATTGCACCTACCACCATTCTCTGCATCACCCAAAGGTTGACTGGTAGAGAATGCCTATGGCATTAAGTCCGCCTCTGTACATTTGTGTGCGTAAAGTGTAAATAAATAAATAAATAAATAGAACTTCGACACCATACAGAACATCCGACATCATATAGCTATTGATAGCTCTTCATAATCTGCCTACTAGGTATAGTCCACTCCGGGATAGAGACATCTCCAGTCGCAACGTCGTTCATCTCAATTCTCGGCAACTCTAACTTTGTTATTATTATAACTAGCCTGTACTGTTTGGTGGACCAGGAAATACAACGAACGTAGGGAGGCACCCTTCATTCCTTCCATTTTCTGGTTCTGAAAGAATTTTATTAAAGAAACAATTTTTTTGTTTTTTTTTTTTGTCTGTCGTCAGCTAGACTAGAGTCAAAAGCAAACTGATGTGAAATTTAAAAATAATGAAAATTTCAAATAGGTACTATGTATTAACCTGGGGGTTTTTAAGTCAACAGTGAATAGATTATTTTTAAGCAAGCATCCCCATTGTAGACCATAAATCATCGTTTTTCATCAGATGAGGTTATGATCCAACGCGAGCCTATTAAAATAAAAAAATGTTTGTTCTAAAATTTTCTATTACCGACCAATTTCCGTTAGCAACTATTTCCTAGCTCGTTTTATGTTCCCTTTACAGTAAAACCGCCCCAAACTCACCCTGTGACATACCACTCGTCAAATGGGGCTGATTTCTAACAAGCTATTTATTGGACTTCGAATCGAATATAAAATTTCCGGCTGTTTCCCTCGGCTTATGAAAATTCGCCAGAAGGTATGGTTCAAGTTAAAAGTGGGGGCGTTGACTATGGCCAATGTTTTGATCCACCCAGATGCATACTTGAATCCAAACTACTCATATTTCTTTATGTACGGACGCCAGCACATCAAGCTACCCGAAATTTTCAAAATTTCCCAGTCAACCATGAACCTTATTCTTAAGCAATAAAGTTGAAAATCGATGTGCGTAGAGACAAAGAGATAGTTTAAGGTACATAAGCTGGGAGCTCACCAATAACGCGGATAAAACACGACCTTTCACTATATACCTGGTTCCATTCCTGAAAACCGCTCTCCGATCATAACTTTATCCACTCCTTATCATAGCCACCCTTCGTCAATTCAAGTGGAAAAAATCAAAATACCAACTTCCATATCATCTGGTTGCAATCGCTGCATTCAGCCCCTAAAACGCTTCGATAGGCAACATTTTTATCAATAAAGAAACCCCAAGATGGGGTGCAATGCGTGAGATAGGACATGTGGTCCGGCTTTTATTATTTTGAGGGTAGTTGAGGTTTTTTAGGTTGAACATTGTGTTTTGTAGACGAGGTGGCTATGGATGTATGAGAATTGATGGATGAAATAGGTAGGTACCTACTTGTGCTCAGTTAAGGGGGAGTATGAAATCCCATCATATTATGTCGTGCCAATGCCAACATGATTCCGTTAGGAAAAAGGGATGGGGCTGTTTACCTCCGGCAGTAGGTATGGCACATTGCTCGCAGAACAGATGGTCGATGGGGCCGAAAAGTTGTGGAGTGGCGACCTACCTAGGTGGACCGATTACCTGGTGAGGGTCGCGGGTAGCAGATGAATGCGAGACGCACAGGACCGGTTGTTGTGGCGACACTTGGAGGAGGCCTATGTCCAGCAGTGGATGTCTTTCGGGTGATATTATGATGATGATGATCTCCGTCTCTCTGTTGAAACACTCACAATGGCTGCTCATTAAAAGTAGGTAATTCTGAACAAATGCTCTCTCAATCTATTCCTTAATTTCAGCCAATTGTACACAAGTTTTTAGTTTCAAATTGTTAGCGTCATTCCTAAAAAGAGCGTAGCAGAACCCCTACTCTTTATGTGATTTCTATAATACCTGCCTGGATTAGTTACAAATATTTATCAGTTTATAAAGAAACCCTCCGAAAACCAACTGGGACTTGAAGGGACCATGATAATTTACTTCGTGTTAATATCGTTTGAATTTCCAAGCACCTACTCTATAAGGAAAACCTTCAAAGGGGAACCATGCCGATGCCTATTTTAGGGAAAACCGTACCTACGCGATACAAAAACTTAATTTATTACACCTCGTGGGAAAATAAAAAAAATACTAGTAAATAATTGTGTGTGAGTATAAATACTAAGGAAGTAACTCGATATCTTACCCTTTTAATTAAGTTATTTTCAGTGGCTGAGTACAATTTCCTTTTGTCACGCAACGCAAGGTCATTCCTTCATTTGACGACCACAGTGTAAAAAAATACCAACATAAAAAATGACCCGCTGTATTTTTTCCTTGTTTGCTTTTTCAAAATTTCTCGCGTATGGGAATGTTCTTTTTTTTTAATATGAACTGGACAATTTATTAGCGATTCGCGTGTATGCGTGTCCTGTAGCAATTTTTGCCGTGAAAACATCTGTCATAGAGGCTTAACTGGTGACCATAGGGTCACTGGGTCAACTGGCTTGTTTTAGAGGCCATTTCCACGAAGTTTTGTGGGCTCCTAATTGCGTGTTGATGTGGATAAGAACTGGTTTATTCCTCCTTACGGGTTAATAAAAAAGTCGTTTGCGGTAGCTTTCTAGGTTTTGTTGGTGGGTGAGCTAGGTGGAGTAATTAGTGGGTTCTCATTGTTTTTTGAAGTGGTTGCATAAAAAACACTTATTAAACACATTACATTAAAACTAATGTTGTGTGTTTAATAAGTGTGTTTTTAATCTTATTTTTCTACTTTATGGGCTGGTAGGGCTTTTTTAGGCAATTTAGTGGGTTTATCACTAAAGTCCGGTGGGAGAAAATTAGCTTTCCGATCTAAAATAAATATGTATCCAAGTGCTTCACTTTTCACCAAACGCAACAATACCAATCAACATAAGCCTATAAACAATTAAACCCCTTCAAAACTTGACCAGCCGATTTTCAATCACAAATATTTATATTCTACGCACAAAGCTTAATGTACCGTCAAAAAATAAACAACTTCAACTTCGGCTATTTTCGGCAACTCTCGAATATTTCCGCCTATTCCCGTCTGTCCCTTCCGCCTCGATAGATTTTCCATATTGTAGTTGCGTACCCCAATTTGGATAAATTTGTTTGCTTTGATGCTTGATTGGCTATGCAGACCTCTTTGGTATGTATTTATTGCTTATTGGAGCTAGAAAAATACTTTTGAGGTACCTGTATTTATGTATTTTATTCTGTTGAAAAGTTGACTTGAAATTATTGTTTGTGGATATTTAAAAAGTTAAGAGGTTTCTTGGGCACCTTTACTGGCTGTAGAAATGGGTAAGAATCATTAACCTTTTTTAAAAAAAAAGGTTTTAAATGTGTGCTTTATTTCCATAACATACTTAAATGGACAAAAATCAGTGCTTCTTCACTGTTACAAAATACAGCCTCTAAAATTCGCCCTACCTGTGTACCTACGTCATGTAATTGAGTTTTGTATGTCCGGTGACAGACGCTCTTAAAATATTATCTAGGTACACGCTTGGCCGAACCATGTTAGATTTTAGGCAAATTAAATTGAAAGAGGGCTAGATAGATACGAGTATGTTCTGAATTTTCAGTCATTGACATACCTACGAGTCGTAGGTATCCCTTCTCTCTTCGTCTCTTAAAAGAGACAGAAATCTAATTTACAATTCTAAAGATGTTAATCAAGATAGTTGACCGGTTTCTAAAATGAGTACTTGGGGTTAAAAACGACAAACCCTTCTTTAATGCCAAAGTTTGACAGGTTTACGGACTAAAGTAGATTTTCTCAAATATGCAACTTCAATTTTTAGGGTATCGTAGGCAACAAGGAACCCTTATAGTTTTGCCATGTCCGTCTGTCAGTCCATCCGCGATTTAGCTCAGAGACGCTTAGCGCTAGAAAGTTGAAATTTGGTATGGGTATACATACATATCAATGACGCCAACAAAGTGGTAAAATAAAATCTTGAAACACAAATTTTTTATCGTTAACCCCATGGTGTGGGGTGTCGTTGGATAAGTCGTTTGAAAATATTGAGTGTTTGCTAAAATCCGTTTTCGTAATATTGAGCTTTAAAGTGCTAATTTTTGTTAGAGTCAAGGGTGTCCACCGTGTCAACCGTTTAGCTGGCAGGGGGGGGGGGTCTGCCAGCTGAAAACGGTTGTTTTTGGAGAAGTGAAAAATATCATAGTAGTAGCATAAAAAATAGCGAATTTAAAAGGAAAACTATCACAGCTAAGGAGGCTTTACAAGTTAACGAGTAGTATCGACAAACCTATGAAATGGAACTGGGTCAATAAAAAAATCCTAATAAATAATGACTTAAAACCAAGTGCATTTGTAACTTTGGAAACTAATTATGGTGAAGTACCTACATTTTATTATTTTTCTGACATGGTTTAGGAGACGGGTAACTACGGAACCCTACACTGTGCGTGGTCCGACACGCACTAGGCCAGTTATTAAATTCATAAATCGGAGTAGTGTTTCATAGATTTTTTTTTTTTTAAGTAATTGAATACAAGAAATTTGTTTAACTGTGAATGATATTTAATGTAAAAAGTATAAATCATTGTTTCAATAATAATAATTGTACCTAAGAGAGAGCACGCCATGAGAAATGGCGGACATGTCGTGAGCCACTCTTATTTAAGATCTTGCATGCATGTATTATTTAAATTCTGTTTTGTATAGGTACACATGTTTGAGCAAATAAAATAGGTATTCATCTTGCTTAGAACTTGTTAAGATTTATAAAATGGACGCCATAAAACGACACCAAGTAACGAAGTATCTTCATTCTAATTTTGAAAAAAGAAAAAAATCACAAAAAGCTATGTTTCCGCCCGGGATCGAACCGGGGGCCTTCTGCGTGTTAGGCAGATGTGATAACCGCTACACCACGGAAACGATACGTAAAATGTTATATTTGTCGTCCGCTCGCCAAGATACGTGATATAAGAGTAGATATTTATATAAACTAGCACGTGGTCACCTTTCACTCACATACCAATCGACTCGTAACAAATACAACTAAGGGTCAGCCCACAGTGAGACGCGACGCGGCGCGGCACTTAATCGATCTGCCTAGCCTTTTCCCATCTATATTGGGGTCGGCTTCCAATCTAACAGGATGCTACTGAGTACCAGTACTTTACAAGGAGCGACTGCCCATCAGACCTCCACTACCCAGTAACTGGGTACCCCTTTGCAAGACTAGTATCTGATTTAAATAAGTTCAAATTCGACTTTTCTAACATTTAAAAGGGAGCACAACGCCACGTCGCGTCGCTTCGCAGTATGTGCTTACGCTTATGTTTTGCAAGTGGCATTTATGAATATTAATTGGGACTGTAATGCCGGCTGATTTATATGGTAGTAGTTTAGTTAATTAGTTAAGTAAGTTGTGAATGAAACACTTGATTTAGGTGTTTCTAATACATAGAACATTTTAATGTAAAATTGGTTTTCCGCGTTTTTGAACACAAGTAAATATTAAAACTTAAATATTAGGACTTCGCCCGCGTAAAAGTCGGAAATTATGTAGGTACCTCAAGGGAACGTACTCCAGGGCACATGGTCCAACCGTTGGCAAAGGTTCATCTAACTAAATCCGTCCAGCCATTGAGTCGTGATAAACAAACTTATAAATTACTTCAAGGCAAGAAGGCTCCATCGTAGGCCCATCGCTTTCTTTCCATGAGGTGAAAAAAAAAATGCGAAACGCGTACGGTACAAAGTAATTATAATATTTATAAAGTTAGTTGGATTTATTAACTCTTACTGCAAATTAAACTATCGAAAACATAGCATAACAACAATGTTATCAAAAACGTTATCTTACTGATTTATGGGACCTCAAATTATAATTTATCACAGTATTGGTCATGTTATCAGTAGGTACCAACCAACGTTTCTGATATCTAAAAGATAACAATAATTTATATGCCAAATTATTACCCACAATATTATAATTTGGAATAGTAGGTACCTACCCAATGCCTGCGGACGAGATGTCAGCATAAAAGAAGGGGCCCGCTAGGGCCAGAGCCTGCCAGGGTTACGGAATTTGTTCGAAAGAGTCACCGCGGCCCTGGAACGCAAAGGGCTTTGGAAGAAACACGGATGGGTTTTAGTCAGTTCCACCCAGAGCGGAAGAAGTCATTTGATAATTTCCCATCCTTAAAAAAAAAAAAAAAAAGTTACCTACCCAATAAAGAAATATATATATATATATATATACCTGTCTTTCAGATTTCTATTTAGATTTGGTTTCTACAATTGATATGTTTGGAAAAATATAAATAACTAATTAATTTACGAAACCCATTTTTTTAGTTTCCATTAAAAATTATTAGTAAGGCACCTACCTAGATATAAAGACACGCGATACTTGGAAAAATATACAATTTTAACAAACATCTTTGAAAAAATAACCGCACAAGTGCGAGTCGCACTCGCTCACCGAGGGTTTCCGATCAAATCTTGATCTCTACCTATCTACGGAAGTTTATTAACTAAGAAAGCAAAATATAGCAGGTGAGGTTGAAGAACCAACTTAACTTTGTTGTTGAAAAAATGTTCTCCCATACAACAATGTACGTCACGGTCAATTCTTCAACCGAAAATAAAAGACACTAATCGTAAAAAAAAATATAAAAAGACTATAAATAATTATCAGTTTTTTTCCTGTACTTGGACTTTAAGATCTATCTTGGCAGATTTCATGAATCTAGGTCAACGGGAAGTACCCTATAGGTTTTGATTGCCTTGCGAGCATCAAAATATGCGCCATAGACGGCCTTATCTTTAGATTGCGTTGACTGGGAAGTTTGATATTTTCATTGCTCCAAGGGGTAGCAGGCCTGAGTACTTGATATTAATTGTAGCTTGATTCCTCCTAGCGTTCTTGAGAAAAAGGGTATTAACAGACGGACAGACAGACGGACATCAAAGTGATCCTATAAGGGTTCCGTTTTTGCCAACTACTAAACCACTACTAATCTCTGCAATAGGCATCCTATTGCAGAGATTAGTAGTGTTTTAGTAGACCCGAATCAAAAAATAATAATTATATTTGGTATACAACTTTACAAACTTATCTCATATCTGTATTTAGTTAATGAGAGAACAATAAACCATAAACTATTTATTAACTTTAAACGACCCATTAGAACGTAAATTCGATTGTCCAGTTAACCATGCAATACCCAATTCCTAAACAATAAATTCCTATCTTCTACCAATTTATCAAACAAATAAATTATAGTTATTGCGCTGCAAGTGATAATACAATGATATTTTAAATACCACTTGACTATATAACAAAATATTATTACGTGTCACGTGTTAATGCTATAACAATTTGCAATAAAGAAATGTTATTTTGTTATCGTTTGCAGAGTAAATTAATAAACAAAATCAATAGGTACTCGCAGCTGGAATGCAATCAATCAATCAAAACTCAAAGCATTTATTTAAATTAAATCATTTTCAGGCACTTTCTAGTTGTCAAGGTGAAACTATTTGCACGTTTCAAAGCGTAGACCTCTATGGAGAAGAACGTGCAAGAAACTCCATGGACACGTTTTTAAATCAATAATTTGTAACAATGTTGTGGTTACATTATTCTTGTTGAAATTAATAATATAATTTTATGAGAACGATGTAGAAAGACGTCCACGATAAAAGTGTCCGGAGTAAAAAGAAACAATTCAAAGAACAAATAATTCCGTGTCAGTTGAGAGATGACCAGTCCCAGCTGACGGAGCCAAATTATGAAACACATGCGCCACCATCAGAGAGACTTGAGTGCAGAGCATAACACTCCCAATCGCCAGGGCTCATTCAAGTCAAAAGCATACCCAAAATGGTAGTGTGCACATGTGCCGTTTATGCATGAAATCATAAAATGCTAAATTGATTTTTTATTGATTGAGTCTATACAATTAAAAAACAAGTGTTTTGAAAAAGTTTCCAAATTCTAATGGACTTTGTGCGCCCTAGTGGCTGTGGAGCAGGACCAGTATTTAGTCAAGAATTATGATTTTCAATGTAATCCCCCAACTCAGGATATGCTTGTCTGCATAGTGTGCGTTTAATACAAGATTTAAATCAATTCACACTATCGCAGTTTGTTGTGCAGATGAACGTAGTATGTCTATCTCAAACTCCATGCTGCGGTCATAATATCTGGCTTTCTATCTATCTAGCATCGGACCATGAAACCTTGACCAGATGCTGTAGGCAAAGTGATTTTCTGTCAGTGAAAACGATAGTTGAAAAGTCTACTGACTACATGTCATTTCGGTACGTCAATCCCAGACCTTTTAGTCTTGTTGGCAGTTGCTATCGCAGATCATAACGTCTAGACGGGGCCCGCTAGGGCCAGTGCCCGCCAGGGTTGCGGAATTTGTTCGAAAGAGACACCGCAGCCCAGGAACGCAATGGGTATTAGGAGGAACAGGGATGGTTTTCAGTCAGTAAGAGTCTGACACTGACTAAAAACAAACCGTGTTCCTCCTAATGCCAGATTCGCCCAGAGCAGAAGGAGTCATTTGATGATTTCCCATCCTTGACTATTCCGTTTATGTTTCAGACCTTATTTTCAGACTATATCAGAGGGACAGTTCTCATATTTTAAAGGAGTGTAGATACATTCGCATCGCAGTGTGAAACTGTCAAAAACGCCCACAACTTCCCTACATCTTGATAAGTTTCCGACCTTGATTGTTTCTGAGATGATATTGTAACTTGAATTTGAACGATTTTTTTAAATAGCGTTTCATTGTTGGAAAGATGTATCTCTGACTTGTTTTACTCTCATCATTCACATGTAAATATTAAACTCGTTCTATCAACCAATGTACCAGGAGATAATAAAGCCGAAGAGCTTCAAACCTGACCACTGAGGGAACTCCTTAGTACCAAAGTAAATATGTTAACAACAAGCCGTTTAACTCGATCTTCAGCTTCTATTATCATTTGCATGCAAATGTACAACCCGTTCTATCAACCAATGAACCAGGAGCCTCAAACCTGACCACTCAGGGAACTCTTACAGAAGTTGATGTTTTACCAATTTTAATATTAATTTAACCCGATCTTCAACTCTCATCTTTCACATGTAAATATGAAACTCGTTCTATCAACCAATGTACCAGGAGATAATAAAGACGAAGAGCTTCAAACCTGACCACTCAGAGAACTCCTTACTCACCAAAGTTAATATTTACGGTTCCAACCAAGGAAAACAAAAGAACTGCGAGGAACCTTCTCGAAAGATTTATAGGAAACGTTAACTTAATGGTAGGAACAGGGAAAGACTTTTTGGATGCTCCCGCTGAACATCTGTATAGTTGATACGGAATAAATATTGCATTGTTTTGCTGAGTGTAATTAGGGAAGTGTCTTTTGGTTAATAAGCCTTGTGATTATGAGATTCAAGATTAAAGTCGTGCTTGACAGAGTTGTGTGTTGCGGATTTTAAGTCTATGTCGATACCAGAAATATCAATTAACGTAAAGGACATTTTGGCATTTTGCGTAAATGAACCTTACGTTAATTGTCGTAGGGGTATTTTGGCATTTTAAGTAAATGTCCCTTACGTCAATTGATACCTACCTCTGGTATCGATGTGTTCAGCTCGTTACGGAAGCTCTTATTTTAAATTTATTTCGACTGGTTCACTCTCATGATGGTGCATGATTTTGAATTAGACAAAAATAAAATACCGGCCAAGTGCATTTCGGGCCACGCACAGAGTAGGGTTCCGTAGTTGCACGTCACAATTATCAAGTCCATTTTATAGGTTGGTAGACTATTACTCGTTAACTTGAAAAGTCTACTTAGTTTTCCTTTTAAATTCGTTGTATATGCTACTACCCTGATTTTTTCACGTCTCCAAAAACCACCGTTTATCTGGCAGAGGAGGACACTTGACTCTAACAAAAATTAGCACTTAACATTTCACAAACGGATCCTTGAATGGAAAAAATGGTTTCAGAACACCCTCAGTATTTTTAAACGACCGATCCAACAACACTGCACACCATGGGATTGAAGACAAAAAAAATCATCAGCACTTGTACGTGTAGGGGCGATTAATATGTATACCCATATCAAATATAACTTTCTAGTGCTAAGCGTCTCAGAGCTAAACCGCGGACAGACAGATCGACAGACGCACATGGCGAAACTATAAGGATTCCATGTTGACTACGGAACCTTAAAAAGAGAAGTGGACCAATAGAACTCTCCAAAACTTCCATCGCGCAATGATTGATATTGAAAACTGCAGAGCTATTCCGTATACATAACCAATAAAATTTGGTAAGTTAGTTGTAAATTAGGCTTTAGGTGGAATGACAGTTCACTTCACGCTCACTCCACCTAAATTTTAATAGAATATACAGGATATTTTCATAGATGTTAAGGTGAAGCCAAAAAAAAATTCCACTGCTCACGAAAGAAAATACCTACATAAATAAACCATAATACAAAATGTAACCCTTTGAAACGCGATAGGCTGGTTATACCAGGAACTACGTTTAAACTCCCCATAATTGGTTTAGTGTCGCTCTCCGGCTCTTCGGCGAAAACGAAAGTAATGATATTATATACGAGCTTTTAGGCAGCGGACCCCGACATAATTGTGTTAAAACGTTGCGAAACGCCAAATAGATTTACCTACACTCAGACGCTTTTTAATATTTAAACAAAAAATTAAAAGGTCTGTGTTTACACTTCGAAGGATGCTTGTTCTTCAGAATCCAATATTCGGTAGCCAAACTTGCTGAGTACTTCGTGGGATGGGTTTGAGGTTTCTATTTAAGTGGCTGTTAGTTTATGTTGTTATGAAATCTAGATTGGAAGGGTTCTTTGAAAAAGGACTTTTGGGTTATTTCTAGAATTGGCAAACGATATGGTAGATATGCATTCATAAGGTACCGGGGCCCCTTCTACGTGCTGATGGTGATCACCGGGGTGGTTTTAGTGAGGTAAAAATCCCACATTCCCTGGACTTTTTCCCCAAAAGTACAGGCGCCTGTTGAAGGTTTCCCCCCGAAAAGAAAAAGCGTGTGTGTCAGCTATAACGCACGACTGGAGTTTACTTCTTAAGAACTATTATTGTGTAGATTATGTAAAAAGAGGGTAAATGAAAGCATCTTAAATAAGCTGAGTATACTTTGTATACACACATACATCATCTCGAAGTGAAAGGTGCGCAGAGTACGTTGCGCAAAGGAACGTAACGCCTCACTTTTAGTTAACGCTCGATTTTACTCCTCATAAAATTTTCATACCTTGGGCTAAATATGAAAGTCATTTCTTAAGGAGTAAAATCCAAAAAAAAGAACAAAAGGTATGCATGCATTGTATAACTGTTATTGGTTATCTAAATAAACTAATATAAATCAATGTATGTATGTTTTGGGAAATTAAATTCTCGTATTGTAAGGAGCGTTTGCATTCGCAACTATTAAAATCACCGCTAATTTCAAATCAAAACGTAATGTAGGAAACATTATGAAGACTTTGTGACAATGTCGCTGGGATGATATTGCGATATTGCGACTCAAATTTAAACGCTTTTTAATTACGGTACTAAATAAATAACTGATTAGGTTCTTTTATGCCGAGTTTCGGGAAATTTTGCAAATCATAAAGATCCCAAAACCATTTATTTGCCATTCTACTTCTTGCTTCTTCTTTACCTAACGACTCCGTGGGCATTTTACTGTCAAACGTTTTCCTTAACAAGAAATCAAAGTACACACACTACACAGACACACACTACACATACACACACAGATCTTTTTTTTTTATTTGTCTGGAAAATCATCAAATTACTTCTTCCGCTCTGGGTGGAGCGGAAGGGCGTGTCAGACTCGTACTGACTAAAACCCACCCGTGTTCCTTCTAAAGCCCTTTGCGTTCCAGGGCCGCGGTGACTCTTTCGAAGAAATTTCGCAATCCTGGCAGGACATACATAGATCCTACATACTAGCGTCAGGCCTTTGCCATTTCGTTACCTAATAACCACCACCGCCACATCTAAAGCATGTTGTACAAGTACAATTGTACAAAACATTTCAATACTAGCATGTTTGGCTCACACGAGTTAACGCTTGCGTGCCTCGTTTAATAGAAACTGGGAGCCTCCCAAACATTCTCCGCTTTTGATCTCTGTTTTATTCGTTTGTTTGTTTGTTGTCTTTTCATTTGGCTGTTGGCGTGACTAACGGTTTTTGCTTACCGTGTGAAAGCGTGCATTTATTAGTTGTTAAAATAATGTTGTCTTACCTGACTTACCGACTAACAAGTCCGGAAAAAGTAAACTAAAAATCTTACTAGAATAGAGTGTTCCTATATAATACACCTAAAACTTCCTACAGTATTGTTTTTCCTTATCTCTTTAAAATCCATCCAAAGGTTGTCTAGAAAAGATCGCTTTTAGTGATAACACCCTTCATTGTGTCACCCAATGTAATGTTTTTTTTCATCCATATTTTCTGTAATTTATATGGTGTACAAAATAAAGAGTATTCTATTATATTCCTAATTTAAATCTAAATTAAATATGGTTGGTGTTAGGCAGTCGACTTCCTTGCTATCGTAGATAAAACATGGATGACGGTGGCACAGGAGCGTTGGGATTGTCACGGGAAAAGGGTGGCCTATGTCAAGAAGTGACTGAGGTTGGGCTGTTGATGTATGATCTAGATATGTACATTTTGAACTTCGAATTCTCTTTTTTTCTGTAAGCAAAAAACGTTGCCTCACTCTATGGATTTCTCCTGTAGTGTAGGTGCGTTCACAAACATATAAACTCACGTACACAAACAGCCAGACCCGGAACATATATCTGTAGGCCATACAAATTTTGTTACGTGCGGGAATCGAAGCCGCGACACGCAGCGCAGCAGCCAATTGCTCAACCACTGCGCCACCGTGTCGTCAGTCTGAAAAACTAAGCAGTGTTCCAAGGCTCGTTTTGGTAATGTAAAACGGATTGCCATCAATATCAAAATGTGTTTATCTAGCTAACAGTGTTTTTAGTTATATACTTCAGTCTATCTCGTGATGACGAGAGGACATGACACTGGAAACTTTTCATTTATTTCAAATACCTTCAACCTTATCAAAAAAGTTTAGGAACGCAGCAATGCAAACATGCCAATAAGATAGAAGAATACCTAATTAAGTAGTTACGGTCTCATTCCACGGAAGCAGACACCTATCTTATTTGCATAATTACCTCAAATCTCATTATTGCCTTAATCTTTTGCTGTACCAGAATCACACAATGAAATCCAAGTCAAATCCTGTCTGTATTATACCGGGAGCATCATTGAATGGGGCTGTAGTCACCCTAGTCTCCGTAATTAGCATCCTACCACGTCTGGGAGATATTTGAATAAGGGGCGGGCGTCATGGGTTAGGGTGGGAGTACACTTGCGGATAATGCAATTAAAAAAAAAAACAATTTTAAATTTTTATTGCTTTGCTTTCTTATTTGGTGATCGTTTTTTGTTTTGAAAGGTTTGATGTCTAATTATTGACTCATTAAGCTACATATTTAAATTAATGTCTGTCTAGTGCACTGTTAATGCTTAGCCAGGCTACCAACGTGGTATGAACCATGATGACTAACGGTATGGCTGAAAAAAAATACATTGTCAAGTTTATTTTCAATTTACATAGAATCGCATTTCCTCATACGTTTAAAAATTCAAATGCTCGAATACTTAAAACACGCAATGAATAAGGTTGCAATGTCAAAATGAAAGCATATTTGACCGATTGCATTATTTTTTGTATTAGGTACTTACACAATTAAACTGCTGATTAAAATTTCTTACATTTATTGAATTTAACATTCAAAAATATCTACTACCCCGTTGAGCTTTCACCAATGCCACTAAAAGCATTGTAGTTGACGTCACTATGAATCCTGCACTATTCACGGAGATATCCCCGTAAAACGACACAACAGTCTAAACCCATCCTAGTCCCCGGCTTACACAACTCGCATCATTCAAATCCGGTCCTATCATGTGAACTAACCCTAACGCGCGCGTGTACGCCCGGCGTTAACGCTCCTCTGGACACGTTAATTGAAAATGGATTGGAGGTGACAGTGTAGAACGGGCTTTTTATACGATGCAACCTCACTTCAGACGGTTTTTAGTGATTTATGTCACAGGGAAAACGAGTTTTTTTATAGAATTAAGAGGTTATTGAATGTGAAGTAAAAGTTAGATGAGTGTAAAAAAATCAGCAGATGTGAATGAGTTTCTATTGCAATTGTTTTGATTCAGTCGTACTAATGGCCGATTTCAATACCTAACGTATCTACCTTTAACCAACTGTCAAATTAGCTACCAACAGTAGCTAAAACGTCATGTTTGCCTTTGAAACATGAAGTTTCAGCTACTGTTGGTAGCTAATGTCAAAGGTAGATAAGTTATTGACACCGGCCGTAAGTCATTAAGGTAAGAAGGCAGATTACGTTAATATTTTCTTTGGCTGTCACCCTCCAGAAGACGTTTACTAACTGAACACTCCCTCGAGTATCGTCACATCGCATGTATGGGCTTTAGAAAAAAAAAAACAAAAAAAAAGCCAATATTCTAACTACCATTTTTCAATTAATAAAAATAAAAAAAAATATTATGCCAAAAAATTCAAATTTCAAACTAAATTTTAACCACACCTACCCACACTAGGATTCCCTGTGAAATGCTTTTCAGATAAAGTTTTAACAAATAAATTGTAGTTAACATCAGTGCATTCAGTGTTCATTGCAGTACCTCATCAAAAACATAAAAAGCCATGAGACACGCATACATAGAGCTTACGTCATTGTGTAAATACTACGTGTCGTCTCCCGTCAATACCATTACTGGCTCCAATACCATTGAAACGTGCCAATAACGCATAATAACCTTACGTTGTACACAAAACGTTCAACAGTGAATAATAATAAATCGTTTACAATATATACTGTTTACTTAATATTGAGGAATGTGTGAATAGAAAATGTTCAATATTCTCTAATTACCTCTCTATTTATCTGTGAAGTTATTTAAAAACAAAAGTCGTTTATCATGTATATCCGGGTGACCGCGTTGGTCTCGTAAACTACGCAGCTAATGTATATATGAGTTTTTCCATCATTTAGAGAATTTTATTCCGGAAGGCGTATGTCCACCTACCGAAATAAAATGAGTCCAAAAATATTATTGTCATGTTGAAAAAACCGTGCGTCCGGGTGTTGCAAACTTTTTAACCATGTCACCGGAAATTGCAGACTCCGTAAGATTATAATAAATCTTTATTAGATTATAATTTCAAATAATTTTATACGATAAATCCCATTCAAATTCAATAGTTTCTAATATTATTAGTTACTAAGAAGAAATAGTTCATTTCACGCGATATTTTACAATCTTACGGCGTTTGCAATTTTTCGATGACATCCATTTTTTTTTTTTTTTTTAAGGATGGGAAATCATCAAATGACTTCTTCCGCTCTGGGTTGAGCGGAAGGGCGTGTCAGACTTTTACTGACTAAAACCCATCCGTGTTCCTTCTAAAGCCCTTTGCGTTCCAGGGCCGCGGTGACTCTTTCGAACAAATTCCGCAACCCTGGCAGGCTCAGGCCCTAGCGGGCCTCGTCTTCTATGCTGACATCTCTTTGAGGCGCGCGTGAAACACAACGCGCCATCGACCCGGGCCTGGTGGTGATCGGACAGCGAGTCACCCAATGCTCGCCGTCCGCAGGCCCGCGCCTACGGTGGCCGGGGATCGCCCTGCGACTCCCGACGCCCGGGGCGTCTTCTCCTGTTGCGGCGGTTGGGGCGAAGGCCTTGCCTTTCCCTCGCGCGGCCCGCCTCCTCCTTCGCTAGCATTACTGCTTCGCAGAAGGAGGTGACCGCTTCCCAAGCCTCCTCGCTCCGGACCATGGATTCAACCAGGGCCGGACGCGAGAGGTTGCCGCCGCCGATCGCCTCGACGAGGACACGGCGGTGCTCAGCCCAAGCAGGGCAGACCTCCACCGTATGCTCCACCGTGTCCTCCGGGCGATCCTCACAGTGCTGACACCCGGGCGTGTCCTCCCGCTTAATCCGAAACAGGTACCTCCCGAAACAGCCGTGTCCGGTAAGCACCTGCGTCAGGCGGAAGGTGAGGACGCCGTGGCGCCTCTCCAGCCACTCCTCAAAGAGGGGCCTTACCGCCGCAATAGTGGCGTGCCCAGCGCTGGGTCGCGATAGTCGCTGTCTCCATACCGCCATGGTATCCTGCCGGAGCTCCGTCCGCCGCGCCGCAATTTGCTGCGGCAGCGGAGTTTCGCCCCGGCGAAGCGCCTCCACGCGCCACGCGTAGACGTGCGCGAGGGCTCTCGCCTCCAGATCCCATGGCGGTAATCCGGCTAGGAGGCTCGCTGCCTCGCCGGAGACCGTGCGGTATCCCCGGGCCAGCCGGATGGCCATGACCCTTTGGGACGAATTGAGTTGGCGGGCTGGTCGCCCCCTCAGTGTGAGCGCCCACACTGGGGCTCCATAAAGGGCCATGGACCGCACGATCCCCGCATAAAGCTTCCGGCAGGAGGCATTTGGACCACCTAGATTGGGCAGGAGCCGCTTGAAGGCAGCCCCAGCCCGCTCCAGTCTGGGAGCCAAACGTCGGAAGTGCTCCTCGAAGTTCCATCGGCTGTCGAGAACGAGCCCCAAGTACTTAATCGTCAACCCGACGCCGATGTGAACCCCTCCTACCGTTACTTGGGATCCCGCTGGTGGCCTGTTCCGAGAACCATGAAAGCACATGGCCTCGGACTTGTGCAGGGCCACCTCGAGACCCAATTGCCGGATCCTTCCAACGACTATCGCGACCCCGCGTGTCATCAAGTCGGCCGCCGCCTGATGCGACCTCCCCTGTGCCAGAACTAGCGCATCGTCAGCGTAACAGATTACGCTGACGCCGCTAGGGAGGTCAGCACGCAGCACCCAGTCGTAGCCGATGTCCCACAGGAGCGGCCCCAGAACCGAACCCTGTGGAACACCGCATGACTTCGATGACATCCATGAAAATATTATAAATGCGAAAGGAAATATACCTGTCTGATTGTCACCTCTTCACGTATTAATAGCTGAAACTTGGTACATGGTTATTCCATGTCCAGTATGCTGGCAGAAGATCCAGGAGTAGGACATAGTATTCTGGCAGAAGATCCTAGTTCTTATTTGTTTCATTCTGGACATATCTCGCCGACTGATTAACACTTTGCGTGACCAGAGGCTGGCTCGTCCTTTGCTCAAAGAATTAGTATTGCCATTCAACGTGGCAATGCTGCCAGTCTTCTGGGTACGTTTCCGGATGACAGCGATGCGGAGGAATACTTCGACGCCGGAGTGTATTTTGTTTTTTTATATGTACATACTTAGGTTTAGTAGATGTAAATAGTTGACGTAAATAGTTTTAAGATAGTTATGTACATAATTACATTCATGGTATTATGGAAATAAAATATATATGATTTCATTCTTACGTGAGGAGATTTTTTAATTTATGCGTTGGATCATTTGGCTCCCTTTCAATATGGTTGAGCCGAATGGTGCTGACGCGTGCGTCATGTTCGTGAACGGACACCGTCTGTTCAGACTGGTCATCTCTCAGCTGCCATGGTTTATTTTAATGATTTGTTATTTGAATCGTTGTTTTTCCTACTCCGGACGCTTTAATCTTGAATTTTTTTCCATATCGTTCTCACATAAATGTATGTTTAATTTCAACAAGAATAATGTAACCAAAACATAGTAAAACAAAAATGATGCAAAAGAGTGTCCGTGGAGTTTCTTGCACGTTCTTCTCCATAGAGATCTACGCTTTGGAACGTGCAAATAGCTTCATCTCTTTTAACTGACCAACCTTGACAATTCAAAAGTGCCTGTAAATGGTTTAATTGAAATAAATCATTAAAATTTGAGTTTGAGTTTGATTTCCCGCATTATTTCCAGTCTGATCGGTCACGTTGGTTTTTACATTCACATAGAAAATGTGTAAACAAACCAGCGTCATAGGCTCTCACATAATCAGATCATTATCCACCCTCGGTCGAAACAATAATGAGCAATCACATCTCAGCACAGCTTCCTAAAATCCCGTAATTGTATCCTGTCAAAGGCATTACGGGCGAACATAATACCAGGAGGATAGGAGCCGATGAAGTAATATTTTCCGCAAAATGTGTCGCGACACAAAATTCAATGTTCGACGCTAGAAGAGCCGCGCCTCTGGCGAGATCATGCTTGCTTGGTACAAGGTTATAGGAAATGAGAAGGTGGTAAGATGATGGATAAATATTTACCTCTATAATATTTCCTCAACGAATAAACAAAGATACGATGGGTGAATTGTGTGGAAATTTATATGACTAGAAAGGAGGTTACTATTAAATCGATGATAAATAAAACGAACCTTAACCTTTTGAACGCCAGAGCATAAACGTATCGGCGTGCCCCCGACGTCATGCCTCAAATTCGCCGAACTTTTTTTCACACATTTATGACGTTTGGCGTACAGGCCACGCGCTTGCTTGTCATGTATACGTGACAATGGCGTTCAAAAGATTAAAAAGGATGTTGTTTAAGGAAACCTAGTTATTGTTGATTTGTAGGGTACTTTCAAATTCCAAGATAGGAAATGAAATCAAATCATTTCGCAGCAAAAAATATGTACATAAGTAAGTAGGTAAGTAATGAAAATAATAATTAGTAAGAAAAAAAAGGAAGTAAATATGCATTCAATGACCATGTTCAAATGAGTGCAAAAATCGTGATTTGGTCAATCGAATCTCTGCAAGATTTAAGAACTATTTAAAACCACTTAACACTCGTATTCTGTAAAATAAACGCAAGTCATAAAAATACCACACCTCTTTTACAAGAGAGCCTCCAGCAACCCCATACAATATTTATCTATCCAAACCATACTTACGAAAAGAATGGGCGCAAAAGAAAGATTTATTATTCCCTCTTCCTTTATTGTGTTACCATCCACAATCACGCTTCTATAACTTAAACCAGTTCTTAAGGGTATCCATTCTGTTCAAGTCTATTCGCGCGGCAAAATGAGATATCATTGGGTATTGAATGACAGCGTTACTGTGGACGCGGTTCTACAATTTCGGATACGTTTTCTTTACTAGGTTTTTGTCATTGGCTTCGCTCGCGTGGATGTCGAGCCGTAATGCTGTCCCTTGGCACAAAACAGAGAAGAACAAATCGATTAAAACTATTCCAACAATGCAGTGAGATTTTTTTAATTTCTTTTTGTCTTAGAGTGCTTAATAAATGGTTTATCCAATTCAGTTAAGCCTTTTCGGCGTGGTGTTGAAAAAACATCTAAAACTGGCACTTCACTTGGCGTATATGGCCAAATATCTGCGTCACATTTTCAATACAAAATATAATTTTATACAATTCGAAATAAGGTTAATTTTGTATTGAACTAATGACGCAAATGTTTGGCCAAATATGCCAAGTGAAGTGCCAGAATAAACTCACAAACATAAAGACACGCACATATTTAATAAACAAAATATTTCTTTATATTTCCCTCCTTTTTTACAAAAGGGTTCTCGGTATTGGTGTTAAGGCTGCAATATAGGCATATATTGTATTGTCCAATGGATTAGGGGTCGTCAACAGTTTCTTTGGAAGCGCAGTGACCGTTTCGGCTGGGTCCTTATCTAGTGGACGGGAATATTTTTTGGGGTTCGGCGTGATTGTTGCTAGAATTTGGTGTTCCGTGTTATTTGTTCAGTATAGTATTAATGCGGGATTTGCAGACGTGTTAAACAGTTTTCACACAAAATTAGAATTGGTAACAGTGTTACGCATAATATAAAATTTAGTTTATTAATATTTTAACTATATAGTGTCGGACGTAAAAGAATATGTCTTTCGGCTGGTGTGATGATGATGAATATTTCAACAATCTTTCAGCAGTTCTATCTCCACTTTTCATTTATATCGTTCAGATTCTACTGATTTCACTTTGATTGATACAAAACACTATGAGTGCCTTGTATCGAAAAGCTAAAATAATAAATTATTTATTTAATACCATTTTGTTCCACAATACGTGTTAGTAGCACTTAATACAACGTTCGTCCTTAAACTACTATTTGCACATGCATCAACAAACCATTAAATCTCATTGCCTGTGACAGCACTTTGATTCCTGAGCATCTTAACCAAATTCATTCTAAGTCTATCAGAACTTTAAGCGGGTAAAGCCGCTTAAGCACCCATCGAGCACTAAATAAGTTGTATAGGAACACTTGTTTACACCCCAAAGTTTCCAGTCAGCTGTCAAGACCAGAAACCATTGACGAGGGTTCTCTTGTACTCGAACGATTATTTAGTTGACCTCGGTTTCAGCTGCTAATTTTAGTAGCTAGTACCGTAACGGCTTTGTGTAATCGATTCATGATTTTGACAGTTGAGATGTTTGAATTTCGAAGACGTCAGTAGGTAAGATGGCGTGTGCGGGATTGACGTTTCTGAAGTATCTTGTAGTTGGTGCCACAGAGTACCTACATTGAATAGTTGGTGCTTTGTGTCCAACAATAATTATGGATTTGAAATTTTTCGCATTTTAGTTTTGCATTACATTATGATTCGTTTTTTTTGTTTAGTGAGAAGCAAGATTTTCGAGTAGTCAGTTATTATCTGGCTATTAATCGAAAATTCAAAAACTCTGTAACGGAACAGTGAGTTTTGAAAGTTTAAACGTCAATTTAAGTTTCTTCTGAAAAGCCTGCAAAAAAAAGAAAAGTGTTAACTTAGTATAAAAAAAGAAGGAAAATATATAAATTTAACGCAGACACTTGAAGCGGGCAGGTACAGGTTAAAAAAGCTCTATAAATTCAAACAGAATATCATTTTCTTTACCTGATATTGGCTGGGCGTCCAGCCCGGGTGACAGGCTGCCTCGTGACATCTCGACGGAAAATAAAATGCTTGCTTATACAGATTTAATATACAGTGAAATTGTACCCTTGAGATTATTTGTTTATATTCTCTTCTTCATCTTTTTTAAGTTGAAGAAAAATATTGACGTGTAAAAGTGTTATTTCTAAACAACTTGTAAAATAATTATCATTTATTGTTTAGAATTTTCAGACATCTCGCTATAAGTAGCGCAGGAGCCAACCGCTATGCTATCACTGACTCCGTTTTCTATGATATTACCCCTCACAAAATCCATGGCTAAACAGTATAATTATTTTATTATACTGTTTAGTTATTAATTTTATTTTACTGGTTTGTTTGTCTTGTGCGAGTCCCAAATAAACATTTTTCTTTCTTTTTTTTTTTAGATATTTCAATAGCGCTGGACTGTCTATATTATCTATACTAATGTAATAAAACTGAAGAGTTTGTTTGTTTGTCGCGCTAATCTCTAGAACTACCAGTGGGATTAGGAAAATTATTTTTGTGTATGATAGCCACATTTATGAAGAAGGTACGGGAATGGAAAAAACGGGAAATCGCGTACGAAGTCCCGGGCAAAAACTAGTATACAATATTTGATTTTTTGACAAGCGTTATCGCTGATAAAATGTCTCTAATTTAAACCTCCAAGAGGTATTTGCTTTGCAGTGGGACTCAATTGACTCATAAAGCTTCATGAAACTAAGTCTGCTTCTTCAAATTATCTTTTATATTAGGTTATATACCTGGACGACATTGTCCCGGTGTTTAGATATTGGCTCCGGATCGAACACGTCAGATGTTGCGGACCTCTGAAACTGAAACTTTGTTATTGAATCGCGGGAAACGATTGCTTTTGTATAGCAGTACTGTGTTTAGTTAGATTATGTGAATACCTAGTTTCATTCGTCGACTATATTCTAGAAAATGTTTGAAATTCTTAGCTTAATTTCACAGATTTGACAGATCGGCTACAGGACGATGAAGACCTAGAGAGGGAAAGGGCGTTGGCAGTCCGCTGTAATATGTTGGCCTGCAGATTCGCACGATGTACCACAGATGTAAAACTGTTACTTTTCAGAGCCTTCTGTCAATCTTTTTACACGTGCAGTCTGTGGATCAACTTTACGCGGCGGGCTTACAACGCCCTGCGTGTTCAGTACAATGACGCTCTGAGGGCAGTGTTGAGGAAACCCAGGTACTGCAGTGCTTCCGCTATGTTTGCGGATGCTTCAATGGATGATTTCTTCTCCATAATTAGGAAAAGAACTGCATCGATGATGAGCAGGGTCCGTGGTAGCACCAACACTGTCCTCAGAATGTTAGCGTGCAAAATAAATAGCCCGTTTATTGTGTACTGGGCAAGTGTACACCTGCACAAAAACAGGAAATAGGTTTAGTTATATTGTTTAACTTGTTTTTGTTTACTAACAAATTACTAACACCTTGTTATTTTTATTTTTGTGTGTACTACTAACATCTGAACTAACACTTTTTCTTTGTAAAAATATGGACGTATGTCTGAAATAAAGATAAATTATTATTATTATTATAATGTATTTGATTAGACTTGGGTCCCGGACTCTACTTACGCCTACCAAACAGGCAGGACGATGGGTGGAAGCCAAATCGCACAGGCCCTTAGGGACTTAAAATATACCTAATTGGAGCACCATTATTATTTTTAGTTAATTTAATATTGAAAGTTTATTGTTACTTCTTCTTCAACAGCATCTTCTTGAACTTAAGTATTTTTCGCCTTAAGAAGGAAGACAAACAAATAGGTAAATATTTTCAAGCATACGCCAACTTTGTGTGTGCTCGCAGAAAGGAAAGTATAAATAAAACCAATAGAACGTTTTCGAACTAAAAACCGTGATTTGGAAAGAGCAGGAAGTTGAAACCGGATGTAGCAGTCTGCTGCAGGGGCGCTGCAACCGTCGCGCCGAATATTCACAGCTTCCGGTGCGATACAAACAGAAGGCAGAAGGTTTGGTACCAAATATAAATTCATCACGCAAGAGCGATTTAGGATTTCATAATTTCAAGACACTTTTATCAGGTGACACAACAAGTTTAAGCTATAGACTTGAATTAAACGATCACTCGCCCGTGACTTATATTAGACGGAATATTTTAAAATTATAAAAAAAAAATTGAGACCATACCAATGAGCCCTTTTATTTGATTAGTCACACGGAACAAATGAAAAAACTTTTTTTTTTAATATTCTTATTTGATCCCCAAAAAGTGACCCAATTTTAAAAATTTATTATTTTTGTGACACCGTCGTCTTCGGGTCACAGAAATACATACGTGTACCAAATTTCAACTGAATCGGTCCAGTAGATTCGGCGAAAATCGGCTGTGACAGACGGACAGACAGACAGACAACTGAGTGATCTTACAAGGGTTCGGAACCCTAAAAATGGAGTTAAGTCAAAGTTGAACTACTGGCATACACCTTTCTCATTTCAGTTCGCAACGTACGAATGAGACGCTTAGAGGAAATGAATACGTCTGCCGATTGAAAGATACTATTGAACTTGCAACTAAAATCAAAGGAATTCTTCAAGTTCTCTTGTGTTACTTCATTGTATTTCTTAGTACCTAATAGTACATGGAAAGCCATATATATTATTTATATTAAAGCCTTGTTTATTCCTCAACATAAATTTACATAATTTGATATCTAATACAATTCGTGAATTTAAAATAAATTAATTTAAATTACAAAAATAATAATCAATACGAATTAAAATTAATAAAATACAAAAAGGATTCATTATTACATGCAAGGCAAATCACTATTATTAAGTGCCTTTCTTCAGAGTAAAGGCCTCATCCATTTTTCTCCACTTACCTCTATCTATTGCTATCTCCATCCAGTCATTTCCCAATATTTCCAGTATTTCGTCGAGGCACCTCAACATTGGTTTTTTCTCTTTCCAGGTGGCCCTTTCCAAGTGGTTATCTTTTTTTGTCCATCTATCATTGTTCATACGTGCAACATAGCCAGCCCATTTGCATTTTAGTTTTTTACTGTGTTGTAGAGCATCTATTACTTTAGTTGTATTTCTCACAATGTACATTTAATTTTGTCCTTTTTAACCAACTTCAAAAAAAGGAGAAGGTTCTCAATTCGTCGGAACCTTTTTTTTTATGTATGTTCCCCGATTGCTCGAAGATGGCCGGACCGATTTGGATTTTTTTTTTTGTTTGAAAGGGTATATTTCCCAGGTGGTCCCATGATCAAGTCAGGATCTGATGATGGAATCCTGGAGAAATAGAGAGAACTCTTCAAATTTTATAGGCACACTTGAAGCGATTTGGGTAGTTTTTGGAAGAGTACTTTCTCGAAGTAGTCCCATTTCAATTTGGTGAAGATTTGATGAAGTTCTTCGGAGATAGGCAACGGAACTCCTTAATAAATGATAGCAAATGGACTGGGATTGCTGAAATCTCATGTCTGTCTATTGTTTACACCAGTTCATAACATAACATCACGCCGGTACGCTGTGAAGGGGTAAGCACATGTAAACCACAAAAAAGTGAAAAAAAAAACAATAAGAATAAACTATTATTTAGAAAAAGAACAAAGATTGTTCTATCTCCTGAAGCTGGTGAAAATAAGAAACGAAACAGTTCATTCCGCACAAACAAGCGTACATTAGGTGCTAACAATTAATCAATACCGGATCTCTTCGTTATCGTTTTCTTCATTGCTGAAGGTCTTGCTCACCCAAGAAAGCATGGACGGATTCACTGGCGAGTTGCTTCCATGGAACACTGTCTTCGGCTCTTCTCAGGGTAGTGGTCACACATAGTCCTGTTATCTGATCAGACCCACGATAAGGTTATCGTCCGCGCAGTGTTCTTTCATTCACTTTTCACACTACAACCAGTTTTACCAAGTTATCTGGTTGTCCTCGGGCGATATGATAATGGTTACTTAGGCAGTAAGTCGTGGAGACCTAAGAATATCGAATACTCGATCTTAAAGCGGTTGATGTTTAAAGGAAAATATACTTCATGCTTTAAAGGGTAAAGCATCTGTCGAAAATGTTTTAAAGAACATTCTATAATTTTGAACTATTTTTACAAAAATAATCAAACGTTAAACACTTTTTCTCATTGGTCAATATTAGTCGTAGCAGCAAAGAGTCTGGATCTGCTTGGTACATGGCAATGGGCTCGCCTTAAGGGCGACACATGACACTAAAACATAACTGGCCAAACGTGGGAGTACTGTAATAGCTCGGTATCTGTAGGTACCACTGCCTAACCCTTCGGAAAATAAGGCATGATGTAGGTGCGTAATATTAAATTTAAGGCAGATGTTAAGTCGCGGAATGTTCCAAAGAGGTGTAGCGGCATCAATGCCGCCGCCACATGAAAAACTAAGAAGCGAAATTTGTACGGCAGCAAAAAGGACCGCAACGCCATCTATCTTATCAGTGACGAACTACCAACGAAATCCTGCATCGCGCAAGAATAATTCACCGTGCGATTTGAACATAATATACAACAAGTCAAATACCAACTATCGGGCAGTTGCCCACCAGGCACAACAACCGTCTGGTAGGAGGATCCTCCCACTATAGTGGAGTTACCGCGGCTCTAGTACTGGTTTTAATCAGTAAGAATCTGACACTCCCTCCAGCTCTACCATGAGCGGGAGAAATTATTTGATAACTTCCCATCCAAATTAAAAGACGGTATTATATCAATTAAAAAAGCGTAGTACCTTAATAAATTCCATATAATTCAATTGCTATCAATTTCACACTAAATCTATTTGGCTTTACTTCAACAAACAAATCACGATGACTGTTATTAATAATCTAACAGGAATCCCGAACAAAACGTGTGTTATCCGCTTTATTAATTACAATGGGAATTTATTACTGATCAGATCCATGTATCTAAATTAATAATAATTTTGAATATTAAATCATAATTTATGTTGGGACTACATTCGGGATGGTAACGTGAACTAGATTTGAAAATGTATTAGCAATAATTATTCATTATATGACAAGGTTGGTTGGTATGTAGGTTGACAGTTTTAAGAGGAAATCATCAAATAGCTTCTTCCTTTCTGGGTGGAGCGGAAGGGCATGTCAGGTGGGTTTTAGTCCTACTGACTAAAACCCATCCGTGTTCCTTCTAAAGCCCTTAGCGTTTCAGGGCCGCGGTGACTCTTTCGAACAAATTCCGCAACCCTGGATGTAGGTTAAATGTTGCATGAATTTATTGTACAGGCAAAGGTCCCTGAGCTGACAGACCTCCCTTATTTTCTCACTAACAAATTTGTGGGATAGAGTAGTGTTAGTAGCTCAGGTCAATCAAGGTTAAGCAACGCTTGCCAAGGTTCGTCTGTAGATGGGTGACCATCTTAACATACTGAGTTTCCTCCGTGCCTTAGAAAGCACGCTAAGCCGTTGGCCATTGTCAGAAGCCAGTAAATCTGACTCCAGTCTTGCCAAGAAGTACCGTGTCACCCAGTTAATGGGTTGTGGAGGTCTGGTTGGCAGCCGCTCCACGTAAAATACTGGTATTCAGCTGAATCCGATTTGACTGGAAGCCGACTCCAATATAGTTGGAAAAAGGTTAAGCAGATGAGTAGTGTTAGTATGTACTTTTAACATACGCATACCTGCTAGCTTAGGCCGACGGCCTATTTCCAGATATCAAGTGCTAAAGCCATTAAATCACATTTCTTTTAAGTCCGGATGTTGATTTTTATGTACATTTTTCAGAATATTGTTAAATAATTAGTAATTAAATGATATGTTAACGACTGATTCGTCATTGTAATAGTCTTAAGAGCTTGAGTGAGATCCTATCCACAAAGCTGAAATTTGGGTTAACTTATTTTACTAGGTGCAAATAAAAAAAGCTAAAGTCTGTCAGGATTTGAGACGATGCAAAACTACCTCTTTGACAGCAGAAATGCCTTTTACACATAAAAAAAAAATGGCCGTCGGCCCAAGCTAGCAGGTATGCTACCAATGTTAAAGTACATACTAACACTACACAATCTCACATATTTTGTTATTGAGAAAATAAGGGAGATCTCTGGGATCTCACTATAGTATTTTGACCCAAAGGTTGACTGGTAGGGAATGCCTCATTGTTTTGAACCCGCCTATACATAGGCATGTACACTACAGTAGTAACTGCACATAACAATAACTAGACATATCCAAGTTTCTGTATGGTGATAAAGTTTCCTATCATATTACCAACTAGATTTGGCCAGCGGCTTCGCCCGCGTGAAATTTGAAAATAATCCCACGATTACATATTTAAAAAAATCCCTTTGACCTAATATGGGTTATGATAGACGAAAACCTTGTATAGGACGTAGATTCGTGTCTTTCTTTCCACCCACAGTATTTTAAGGGCCTTTTAATACGAATTGTCACTTAAAAAACCGGCCAATTGTGAGTCGGACTCTCACACGAAGGGTTCCGTACCGTAAAAAAACACGATTCTTCTATGAGAGCCCCCTTTCATTTTTAAGTTAATTAATTTGTTGTTATAGCAGCAACAGAAATACATCATCTGTGAAAATTTCAACTGTCTAGATATCACGGTTCATGAGGTACAACCTGGTGACAGACAGACAGACGGACAGTGGAGTCTTAGTAACAGGATCCCGTTTTTACCCTTTGGGTACGGAAGTCTAAAAACAACTCATAATACACAACACTAAAGTCAATACTTGAGTTGATAGCGATGGATTCAAATGATATTTCTATGTATCATGAATACTTTTACATAATTATAATAATGGATGCTAGTACAAACATCAGCAATAATGTTCTAAACATGTGCCATATTGTAAACGCCTGGAGCATGGAGCTAGAGTACATGCATCCAACCGTTGCACGTGCAAAGCGTGTAGACAGGTCTCCAAGCGTGAATAGTTAGGCGCCGGATTTAGTTTATGTCATACTAGTTGCCGCCCGGGGCTCCACCCGCGTTAATGTTGAGAATTATCCCAAGGGAACATACTCCCGGGATAAAATCTATCCTCTGTCCTTTTCTGAGACTCAAACAATCTCTATACCAAATTTCATCTAAATCGGTTCAGCCGTTCGCGCGTGAAGAAGTAGCAAACATACACACACACTCACAAACTTTCGCCTTTATAATATTAGTGGGATATTAAACTTAGTAGGTAGGAATTGACACAGAAGGTATGTTGAACTGAGTTGATGAAGAGACAGTGAGCCACTTACACCGTCATTTAAAAGTAATGTTTACCTGCTTTTGACAAATTCTAGGTATTTTTAATCGTAAATGATAGGCCCCTATTACGACGTGCTGCTATCATGATTCCGTTGTGAGAAAGAGATCGAACTATACAGGATGCAGCACTATCCCTTTTTAACCGACTTCAAAAAAAGGAGGAGGTTCTCAATTTCAAGTTCAAACACACTTTTTACATTATACTCTTATATAGTATCTTATACCAATTACCAGTTATGGTAATGAAAACGTATTATGAAAATATATATATAAATATAACTACAATCAAACACATTCGGTAATATTAACGAATTATCGGAGGACATAGATGGGGTGAAGATTTCACAGTCACTAACCGCTGATGTTGGAGAATGTCACAAAATTATAACCACGTCGTCAGATCATCTTCTAGTACTGACGCAGAACATACGCAGCATCAATTGCAATTTTCCAGGACTAGAAATTTTACTGACTAGATTAAAATTAGAATGTGATATAATTATTCTCACTGAGTGCTGGCTTTCATGCACATCAATAATCCCCAACCTAAGTGGCTATCGTTTTGAGGCAACAAAAAATAATCTTAAGCAAAACGATGGGGTGGTAATTTACTATAGAGAAAACCTTCGGCTAACAGTTATAGAACCAAAATTAGATGATTGTAACTGTTTGGTTGCCACTTTAGACAATCGCACGGCAATCATTGCTATGTATCGCTCACCTTCTTTCCATAATTTAGATCCATTCTTACAATCACTAAACGACGTCCTCACAAAATATTCCAACTTTGAGAATCTTATTATCATGGGTGACATTAATATTGCAATCAATCACAATAAATTAGAATTAAATGGCGAACGCTATCTAACCCTAGCTGCCTCCCATGGCCTTCTTCCAGCCCATACTCTAATAACACGTAGCGAAAGTGATACATGCATTGACCATGCTTTACTAAAAACGAATAGCTCTGCGATAACTATCGTTCCCACCGCTTCTTTGACTGACCATTACCCTGTTTTGCTTAACCTGAATTTCAAAAAGACTACTCAGTTCTCT
>NDFZ01004962.1:174018-187137 GCA_002192655.3 Mamestra configurata | reverse complement strand
TCCGCAATCCCACTCACCCTCTCACACTCATTCATGCACACCTCCACCTCACACAAAGAGAGGACTACTCACACACCTAACCATTTTTTGTTTGTCATCCAACTTGTAATGTTTTTCTGAATTATTGCTTGTTATTATTATTCTTATTTTTTCTCTGTCTTGTATTAGGCACGTACATTTTAGCGTGGAATCACTGAAATACATAATTAAAGCACTTATTTGTAACTCAAGGGGATCGGCGTTGAGGGCTGACATACAGGCTATGCCTAGTTCGGCCCCAAATGCTAATACTGTTGTGTACATTATCAGTAGATTAAGCACTTTATTTGTGAAAAAAATGTACAAATATTTCTTTCAATAAATATTACTATTACTATTACTATTACTATAATTCGGTTTTTTATCGATAAGTGTTTGTTACATCATTAATCCGTCAATTATGGACCGGATAGGATTGGAAGCATATACTTTCCAATTGGTCCTGTAGAAATTTCATAAAAATCTAAAAAAATAACAACCGCCTTCCAAAAAAGAACACAAAGTATAAAATAACTTTAATTTCGGAAGTCGGTGTTAAAATACGAAGAAACAACTAAAAACACCGACTGCCGAAATTAAAGTTACCTTAAAAACTATGAAAAGTAATTTTTGCCACGCCTTTTCCGACCCAAATTTACACCCAAGATAAGGCATACAAAAATATCGAAATAAATAACCCCCCATACCTACCTTATGTATTCACTTTACCTATAGATAGTACATTAAACCATGTAGAACTTCCCGATACACAATAATATAACACAGCATTATAGATAAAAGCTTCCATCGAGAGTACTTGGAGCCCTGGTAATCATGTTACAATATGATCGAGTTACGATCTCGATTCGAGGTCTATCCCGATTTCCCGGGAAAAGGCCGACTGAGATTTTCTGGAGTGGTTTAAGTTATAAGAATAGGGTATTACAATGAAAAAACGCGTGACGTCACTATGATAGTACAATTGGGTGCAATTGTTTACCAGAGACGTGACGTCACGCGTGTTTTCAACGCATTGTATTGTCTTAATTTTTTGTTTACGTGCAAAAAGAAAAAAATACGTGTCTAATATTTTTTGGAAATCTATTTGACGGACTGGTTAGATTATTTCAGTAAAATACCCTGTTATCGCCTGAAATACAGTGGTTCGATTCTGTAAACATGTCGAAGTGAAGGCTTGGGTGAAGAGATACCGGAGTGAGCTGTCATTCTATCTTGATTATATGAATCACTTCACCCAAGCCTTCACTTCGACACGTTTACAGAATCGACCGGCAGGTGAGGTGATAGATATTTTGTTTCTTAGAAAAGTGGTTAAAGAAGGTTTATCTGTGAAAAGTTTTGTTATCTAATTCATGACTTGAAATTGCAACATCTGTATAGCGTATTTTCATAGTTTTTAGTGGCACTGTTTGGATTGCTTACACCTTTTCTTATACATCGTCGCTTAAGTTTTAACACCGCGGATGTCAAAATCTGTAACTTTTCAGGAGAGCAAAAAAACTGTTAAGCAGCACGTAACTCCGTTTTGTGAAAACAACTGAGTTACGCGCTGTTGCTGCTGTTTTCTCTACAACATGCGATGTTTTACTTTTAAAGAAAAAAGCGTTTCTCCTTTGGTTCAAACTCTCGTGTTTGATTCGTCAAATGGTACGTCCTGCGATTCCCCACTGAATGATATACGAAACGCATTTAGATCAAAATTTGACTTCTGCGGTGTTAGAACTTAAGCGACGATATGTAATTTAATACTTATTTATTTACGCAGTTATGTTAGTGATGAAGAAACGCCAGGCATAACCGCTTTCCGCTAATAACTTAAAAATCTACCAATACCTCAGATAAGCAATAACATTGATCGATTTCTTTTAAAATACAATTTACGAAATCAATGTAGTCTGAATTAAATTCATCATTGGCAATTTTGTTTTACTGATACATTAGTACATATTGAAATACCGAGAATGGTTTCAATCAAATAATGTAAATCATTCATGTAATCTTGCTTGGAATAGATTGGTTCACAAGCAAGAACAGTGCTTATTTGACATTTAATTTTTAAAATGACAACAGTTATTTAGCTGATTTTAATAATTTTAATATTTAGTTGATTTTAAAATTAATTCCAATTTACTTTTGAAGTTTCAATTATTTTCTGATTCTCAGTAAAAAACTTATATAACTTTAGGCGCAGAAAACTGGGTTTGTTACTTTAAAATACTGGTGGAAACATTTTAAAATAAGTGCCTAACCCAGTTTTCCACCCGACAATTTAAATATTTCCCACAAAACCTGACAACATATCGTCACAGATGACGCCGGACGCACAGGGCCTACTAGACCGTCACCTCACACACAGAACCCTTGATTTTTTGCCCTCGTCCGTGTTTCTGTCCGGGAACAATTTTTCAAAGCGCCCATCACGTGGTGTCACTCGCAGCTCGGCTAACAAGGGTGCACACACCGGCGGATCCAGAGGGGGGATAAGGGGCTCAAGCAGCCTTCCCCCCCCTCCAAAGACCGAGATATCTCTGTTAGTCTACAACGTAACGAAGTTATTGAGGAATTTAGAAGAAGTGATCCAAGGAGGCTTGTTATGCGTTACGCGAAATAAAATGTTTTGTGTTTTTTAGTGTTTTTTTTGGTTCCATCTATCTCTGTAACAAAACATACAATATTGATCAGTGTTTTAGGCGTAAAAGCGTTACAACATACGAACTCATTTTCGCAAAACCTACCATCAGCAGGGCCAAGCCTCACCTCCCCAAACACAATCCCCCCTCCACAGACAATCCTGATCCACCGCTAGTTGCACATTATTCCAGCAGTCCGTTAGACGCCGAGAACTTGACAAATCCGCTTAAATTTCTCAAATGTGTGCACCCCTTTGATAGGGTAGGCAAATATTAGGAGTAATCTCATTATTTTGAGTTGTTGTGGATGGGTGCTTGTATGTAGGTAAATAATGTAATTAGGGATCCGGGTACCTATCCTTGTATTGATATACAAATTAAATTATAAGGGACGCGATATAAACATTCCTGGCTGACAGAGAGATATTCGTGAAACATTTCAAGGAAGTTAGATCCATAATAATTAACGCCAAGTGGAGGAAACTTTGTTTCTTTACGTTAATTTTTCTTTTATAGGGCTGCATGATTAATAAAGTTAAGTCAACACAAATGGCTAACAGTTTTTGAAGTGAAAACTTCTTTAGCGGCGTTGTGCACTTTTGGGGATGGGTAAAAAATGTTAAACTCGCGTCAGGACACGTGACCTGATCGAAAATTCGTAAGACGGAGGGAGAGTAGACCACTGGAGGGCTGGTGGAGCGCGGCGTAGGAGAGGAAGTAATATCCCCCTCTCTCTCTACCGCGCGGCGAAAACGTATGTCTCAATGCATGCATATGCAATTCGTGCGAAATTATTCCCTAACCCTTCCAAAATATCAAAAATGCACAACGTTAATGTTAAAGTTTTCACTTTTGCTCCCGAAGTGCAACCCGTTGTTTTTTATTACAATTTTCGCTATATATCTCAATAAAGCTTTTATTTGTTAAAACAAGTCTTGAATCTTCATGTATTCCTCTTTTACGTCATGTTACAAAGCCAAAAATGACGTTTCGGCTACTTTGATAGCTAATTTGAAAGTTGGTTAAAGGTAGATACGTTATTGAAACAGGCCGTTAGTAACGTTCAAAAACAAAGACAAAAGACATTCAATTGTCATCCACAAAGTAGCATCTATCAATGGAGTTCATAATCACGTCCCATATCGGTGCCACAGAATTTTAAACTAATGGAATGTTTACTAATATTATTTTCCTTTTGTAGAATGCTGTGTCATGTGCCAAGCTTGCGTGCTGCTCGAGCATTCTAATTTAATGTCTTCAACACCCTAGAGGTAACCAATGTTAATAGTACTAGTTATAATCTCTTAAGTATCTCATTAGAAGCGAAATGTTATTTTTATGAAAAATCTTATGAGAAATAAAGTTCTTTACACCCAACCCTAACAAAATTAAATGTGCAATTTTGTAGGAGATCGAAAAGGTCCTGACTTAAGATTAAGCAATTGGGATGTGATCCCTTGAATTGAACCATTATAACTACATAGTGCTGTAGGTGCTTCTGTGGGTGGGATGTGTATTATAGTCATTTACCATTTACCGTATCTTATATTCCGATGATGGGCCCATAGTGATAGTGAATACAATTTGTGAACATGAAGCCTTCATGAAAGCACTCCATTCATGTCTTACTCTGCACTTATAATAGATGCAGAGACCGATGCAATTTATACGCCATCAATAATACTGCTAATGACCCAAACTCCAGTGTCTATCGTGTTGATTAATTTTATTCACTTTGTGATTGCCATATTAATTTTGTTTGCTTCATTCTAGGACTCGGTTTGTTTTCAATATTCATGGTATTGTGAGAGGATTTACTTGAAACAGAGGAATAGTTATTGCTGTTTTAATTGGACAGGTGGGTACATAATTAATTTTAAATGCAATTTATATTTGTCTTGCGAGTAGATAGTTTGTTCAGCTGCAAATGAGTTACAGTCTGAAATGGCATTAAATGAAGCATTAATATTGAAATGTTTTCCTTTGTTCAGATGTCGTATTGGAGCTCGTGGCTAAAGAATAACAGCTGCACGGGTCGATCAAGGTTAAGCAACGCTTGCCAAGGTTGGTCTGTGGATGGGTGACCATGCTAACGTACCTAGTTTCCTCCGTGCCTCGGAAAGCACGTTAAGCCGTTGGTCCCGGCTGCCTTTTGTAGATCATTGTCGTTAAGGATTGTCAGAAGCCAGTAAATCTGACTCCAGTCTTGCCAAGAACTACCGTGTTACCCAGTTAATGGGTTGTGGAGGTCTGGTAGGCAGCCGCTCCATGTAAAATACTGACTGGTATTCAGATGAATCCGGTTTGACTAGACGCCGACCCCAATATAGTTGGGAAAAGGCTAGGCAAATGAATGAGATGTCGTATTGGACCACTTTTCATTGGAAAACGATAAATGAAGGTTTATATTCAAAATGTTAACCTCATCTATACGGAATAGGCAATTTATTCGTAATGCAACTCGAAATTAAAGAAATTCTTAAGTTTTTTTATTTTTTTATTTGAGATGTGTTTGCTCTTGACTCAGAGACAAAGTCGACGATGGAGCGAGCTTACCCATTTAGGCGATACACGTCGCTACTTTTAATACTTACGAGTATGAGAGTTGTACAAAAATTAACGTAACATAAAATTACGCTTATTTACGCCTAATGATCTAATCGTGTGTCGTTTAGGCTATACTTTTGTAAAATACCCATGTAATATACATTTTTATTCTGACTCTGGGCTGCTGTGTAAGTATTGGCCGGTTTCTGAGACAGTTTGAATTTAAGTCGAGCTCTTTTTTGGCTTGCAAACTTGCCAATGTTCTTAACTCAAAATTCTCAATTTGTAAATCAACTTACGTCATCAGCACTCGTAAATCATCATGCGAATTTAGTTGAACTCGGCGCAATATGATGTGTTCTTCTTTCTTAAATGTCTCAGTCAACTTCTGTCTAGCCATCTCAGGCTCTACAAAATTATCCTTCAAACCCCACCCATTTTGAATAACCATTGTTTACATTGGCACGTGTCAAGTGCGAGCGTGCGACACAAACGCAGCTGTAGTGAACCCTGCAGCGCCGCGGTCGCGCCGTGTGTTGCTAACTTTAATTAGCCGCGCAGTACCTACAGCAGGCGACGGGTTAAAGGGAAGATTGAGCTGAACATTTCTGGAGTTGCAATATTAGGGATAATATTATGATGAGAGCTGATTGATGGATTTAAGTACCTAAGCGTGTAAGTATGTTGCAAAATTTGTTCGAAAGAGTTACCGCGGCTCTGGAACGCAAAGGGCTTTAGAAGGAACACGGGTGGGTTTTAGTCAGTCAGAGTCTGACACGCCCCTCCGCTTTTGTTTTCGTTGCCTAGTCGCAAGATACCTGAATCTTAAAATATTGATAAGGCACCTGTTTTGTACGGTTTGTTTAATTATATTTAACTTAAGTAAAACTTACCGTAGTTAAAAAAAAATAAATTGCAAAGGTCTTTCACCCCATTTTCTTTATTATAGTAAAGCGTGAAATGTTTTATCATCCTGTACTTCTCCCATTCATGTTTTTAAAGCTATCTGCACTGTTGTGACGATTTCTATATTAATAATAGTAAGCCGCTGACTTGCCCTTAACAATGATAGGGAGTGTCGAACGCGGTGACGTCGGAGAACTTTCATTATTTGCAAGCCAGGCCGCTTTCTGTCTGTTAACTTTCAATACAATTATCTATGACAATAGGTACCTTACAGTAGAACCAGTTATACATGGTGAATTTTAACTCTTTGGCAATATTTTGGAGGTTTAAAATTAAATAACTTATGAATATGAATCACTTTCAATATGACACCAACTGTGACAAATAAAAAATTAAAACATTTTACAAATTTTTTTGTCGATTTACGCGATAACAAATGCATTGAAATTTTTTTTTTGGTTTTATACCCGAACGGAAACACACGAACCTCTATCATAAAAATATCGCTTTACTGCTATTTGTGAGCGTAGTATCACAGAGTGTCTATTTGTATAGTCACTTTACAAAAAACTATCTAAAACAAATGTACAAGAAACATGATTCTTTTGGTTCATGGTACGGGACCTTTCGAATGAGAGGTCGACTCGCGTTTGACCGGTTTTTTATACATTTCAAAGCGAATCCCATATCAAAAGCTGTTTGTCTTCAGTACTAATTTAAAGTTTTGTTAAAACAGAATCCAATGTCTGTAGCACCTTTTCGTTCTCGTAGCAATGTGCTACGCTCTGCGTAGGCGCGCTACGCCGTAAAAAGCTCATGCTACGCGCTGAGGCCCAATTCCACTAACTTTAAGCAATGTTAACATTCGCAAGCTGTCAATTTCCATACATTTTTGACAGATTGCGAATGAGATGCGAATGCAAATTTTGCTCAAAAATTAGTAGAATTGGCACTCCGGGATCGTCATTGAATTTATTATTCTAACTTTCAAAGAGCAATTTTCGAGAAAGAACTCTTGAAGCTGAAGGTATCAGCAATTTTGTTCGCTATTTCAGCATTGTTCCATAGGAACATATGTATAGTTCAGTTATATCCCTGAAAAAATGTCAATGACTTAAAAGTAACCTTGTTTAAAGTGTGAAAAATATTCAATTTCATTAACGCATTAGGCTTGCGGAATTTGTTCGAAAGAGTCACCGCGGCCCTGGAACGCGAAGGGCATTAGGAGGAACCCGGATGGGTTTTAGTCACACGTCCTTCCGCTTCACCTTTTTTTTTAAGGCATCATCAAATGGCTTCGTCCGTTCTGGGTGGAGCGAAAGGGCGTGTGAGACTCTTACTGACTAAAACCCATTCTTGTTCCTTCTTAAGCCCTTCCAGAGACGCGGTGACCCTTTTTAAAAAAATCCGCAACCCTGGCAGGCTCTGGCCCTAGCGGGCCCCGTCTCCTATGCTGACATCTCTTTGAGGCGCGCGTGGAACACAACGCGCCATCGACCCAGGCCTGCCCAACCACGCAATGCTCGCCGACCAAATTTAGCCTAATTACTCAATACACTCTCTAATATTAAAGTGTAACACTTTTTTTCATCCATTATTATTCTCCATTACGATATTGTCCGTATATAGTGATTATTTAACCATTTGGAAGAATTGCTGTATCGGGGAACTGTGACCTAGTTACTTCGTAATAACTTTATTTTGTTTTTTCAATAGTTTGTTATTGTTTGTACCTGGAGAGCTGCTAATTAGACTATTTCTCATCTTGTTGTTTTTCTCTATGCTTATTAAATAGTAATGGGCCAGCTTGCACTTTGACTGTCAAATCTTCAAATATACTCGTTCTACAAAGCTATTACTGATCTGAGATTTCTACTTTATATTTACCTGGCTTTTGATAACTTAATTTAGAGGAAAATGGAAAATTGAGTTTCTGCTTAGTCCTTCTTCGTACTTTTCTGACTCATTTAATTGCATTATCTAAGACAGTGGAATCTTTTGAGCAGAGAGAGGAGCTCGTGGCTAATGAATATCAGCCGCGCGGGTCGATCAAGGTTAAGCAACGCTTGCCAAGATTGGTCTGTGGATGGGTGACCATCTTAACATACCGAGTTTCCTCCGTGCCTCAGAAACCGACGTTAAATCGTTGGTCCCTGCTGTCATTTGTAGATCTCTGGCAGTCTTTACAGATTGTTAGAAACCAGTAAATCGGACACCACCACCAGTCTTGCCAAGGAGTATCCGTGTCACCCAGTTAATGGGTTGTGGAGGTCTGGTAGGTACGCCGCTCCACGTAAAATACTGGTATTCAACTGAATCCGGTTTGACTGGTAGCCGACCCCAATATAGTTGGGAGAAGGCTAGGCTGATGATGATGAGACAGTGGAATTTTTACTCCGGGACTCATCAACCTTTCTTGCATTGATGCTTCTCTGGTCGTCGCAACTGCAGAATCCTGCTTTCAAGAGTTGCAGTGGTTGGAAATAGTGTAGCGGAATTGTCTAAGAAATGATCTGGTTTATACTTCTTAAGGCACTTTTAATCGAAACGGCACGTTTGTAGCACTTTAATATGATTAAATCAGTGTGTCACAACAGCGTCTTCATCGTCAAACCATCTCCCTTCTACATGGCAGGCCTCGCTGGGAGAGGAAGTGGACCTTAAACCAACGAGGCCACATGGGCCCCGCGCGGTTCCGTATATACTACTAGGACATAGGTACATTACACAAAATGACGCGCCTGCCTGGGCTCAAACCTTTTTCTTTTTTTTTTTAAGGATGTGAAATCATCAAATGTCTTCTTCTGCTCTGGGTGGAGTCGTGTGGGAAGTCGTGAAGGGCGTGTCAGACTCTTACTGACTAAAACCCATCCGTGTTCCTTCTAAAGACCTTTGCGTTCCAGGGCCGCGGTGACTCTTTCGAACAAATTCCGCAACCCTGGCAGGCTCTGGCCCTAGCGGGCCCCTTCTTTTATGCTGACATCTCTTTGAGGCGCGCGTGAAACACAACGCGCCATCGACCCGGGCCTGGTGGTGATTGGACAGCGAGCCACCCAATGCTCGCCGTCCGCATCCCCGCGCCTACGGTGGCCGGGGATCGCCCTGCGACTCCCGACGCCAGGGGCTTCTTCTCCTGTTGCGGCGGTTGGGGCGAAGGCCTTGCCTTTCCCTCGCGCGGCCCGCCTCCTCCTTCGCTAGCATTACTGCTTCGCAGAAGGAGGTGACCGCTTCCCAAGCCTCCTCGCTCCGGACCATGGATTCAACCAGGGCCGGACGCGAGAGGTTGCCGCCGCCGATCGCCTCGACGAGGACACTATCTAGATCTTCACCGTATGCTCCACCATGTCTTCCGGGCGATGTTCACAGTGCTGACACCCGGGCGTGTCCTCCCGCTTAATCCGAAACAGGTACCTCCCGAAACAGCCGTGTCCGGTAAGTACCTGCGTCAGGCGGAAGGTGAGGACGCCGTAGCGCCTCTCCAGCCACTTCTCAAAGGCCTGGGCTCAAACCTACGAACTGCATCTTGTAAGACGCGACCGTTAACTACTACCGGGCCCTCAGATTTGACAGCCACAAATTCTCAGCCCGCCAACCCATCAATTCTAAACCCATATAAACATTACTTTAATCCAGCTTGTTAACAGTTTTTACACTTTACTGAACGCGTCGTAAAACCATTAACGTAATGCCACCATAAACTGATGATGGAGGCTAACCATTCATGGGGTACTAGTTTTATTAATACAGTTATGTTCCATTGTTAATGTTTATAGTTTTATTTTTATATCAAATAGGGTCTAGTTTGATGTGCGGGACTTTTTGATGATTTTGCAACACAAATGTCTTGCTATATAAATATCATGAACTATTTTATGATTATTACATATTTATTTATTATATTTTGCAATACAAATGTTATGCTATATTTCATGTACTATTTTTATATTTATTGTTGATTCTTGATAGGCTCGTCTTTGATCTCTATCTCACTTGATGGGCAGCGATGATGTGGTCAACGATGAAGCACGCTTGCCTAGAGGTAGTTATATTTTTCTAACATAAATAGTAGCTTAAGTTATAATGCTTGCAAAAGTGTAGTTTTTAAACTGATTAAACCTACGTTCTCTGTACGTTTTTGTAACAGGAGTGTATGTTAAAAAAATACTGCCCCATCAGAAAATTTACGTACCTACACGTTATAAAAAAATATCTGAAATATTTATCATAAACTATTTTGTGCTAATATCACCATCATGAATATAACAAGCAACATAATGCATTTATCAACAAAGTAGCCATTCCTCACCAAAGGAGTGGCGTGTCTGCGCACTCCTAATAATGTTCTCCGCCATAATTTATAGCCCTGGACCGCCATAGATCACTTTGGAGACACCGCACAGGCTCCAATCTCTATTTATAATATCGGAGAGTTAGTTATAATATCTGTTTTATAAGGATGATTAATATTGCTGGTTTTTACCAGTTCCGTAACTACTAGTGTCTTACGGCCAGTCTCAATAACATATCTACCTTTGACCAACTGTCAAATTAGCTACCAACAGTAGCTGAAACGTCAAGTTTGAAAGGCAAACATGACCCCACCTGCCAGCTAAACGGTTGTTTTTGGAGACGTGAAAAAATTCATGGTAGTAGCATATAAAATGAATTTAGAAGGTAAACTATGACCACTACCTTGGCCTAACGGGTAAATGAGTAACCATCGACCAATTTATAAGATCGAACTGGGTAAGTGAGTAAAAAATTCCTAATAATTCCAAGTGCATTTATAACTTTGCAATCTAATTATAGTTAAGTACATTTTACAATTTTTCTGGAATGGTTTAGGAGATGGGTAACTACGGAACCCTACACTGTGCGTGGTCCGACACGCACTTGGCCGGTTTTAATTACAAGAATTGGCCGTTTTGTGCTCTGCCTGCCGAATCCAGTCTGTCCCACCTACCACTTAATTCTAACTCAGCTTTTATTTAGAGCTTAATTGAATAGCCATTCAATCATCTTTTGAGACCGATAGGTAGTCGTTACGGAGTTGGTCGCTCTTATATACCCGTATCTATTTTCATAAACAAATCTATTAAAGTACATTACAGAAATAAAGTATGAATAGGGATTAAACGAAGAAATTGAAGAATTATGTTATTAATTTTTTCTGTATCAAGGGATTGAATAGGTGGTTAATATTTTTGTAAAAGAGATTATCATTTACAAACATCTTAACCTATTTACGTCTGAAGAAAAAACCGGCCAAGTGCGAGTCGAACTCGTGTGCACAGGGTTCCAACCGAATTAAAAAAATTGTTATTTTATAATCATTTTATATCTTTCGGAGATAATGAAAATTGACCATTCCCCAATTTTCATCTATTTTCTTGAATAACTTCGGAATGGAATATTTCAATGAGCCCTTTTGATATGTCACACGGTAAAGAAGTTGAAAAAACTGTTTTTTTTAATACCTTTACCAAATTTCAACTGAATCGGTCCAGTAGATTCGGCGAAAATCGGGTGTGACAGACGGCCAGACAGACCATCGAGCAATCCTGTGAGGGTTCCGTTTTTAGTATATTTTTAAACAAGTGGGCAAATTTTGTCTTGTTCGTGAACGTGTTTGGTCATCTCTTAGCTCACTGGCTTATTTTAATCTTTATACTTCGTGTTGTTCTATGTTGTACTTTTGTATTAACTTTCTTCTCACACATAGAAGCAACAAGAATTGTAACTAATATTTTTGACGTATATAACATAACTAGCTTTTGCCCGCGATTTTGTACGCGTATATCCCGTTTTTCCCGTTCCCGCAAGAATTTCCCGTATCCGTATAGCTTCTAGTATTCCTCATGTGTAATACAGATTCCCCAAAAAACAAAAATGTGAAAAAAGGCCGAGTTCCTATCCCCAAAAATTCGGCCTATAAAAGCAGCGAGATCAATAATAGGCCATTATTAATACAGCTCAAAATGTTCGGCCGGAACTTGGCCTGGCGCACTACCGTGCACCTAGATTTCGAGGAAGTGTGTTGAAAAATAAATTACTTTCACATTATATTTCACATACATTCAAGCATTATAACAGACTAAACAAAAGCAATACCATAAAACAAAAAAAAAAAAAAAACTAAAATCTACAATTGTACCCAATCCCGTAAGCCCGAACAAATCTCGATAAACTGTTTGCCTCCACAAAAAACTACGTACCCTCTAAAATCTGGTAAACTCTTTGGGCCGTGGGGGTTGTAACAGCTCTTGAGGGCTCTCGAACGACTGATGTTGATCGTTGGGTGCGAACCGCTCTAGATAAATACTTTAGGGCTGTAAGAGGTTTTAATATGAAATAGATTTTTTGGTTAGAATTTTATTGAAGTGCTCTTTTTTCTTATTGTGTCGTAGTAAGATGTTGTAATGAGAATATGAAAATGTGAATGTGTTATATTTTACACATTCACATTATTACAGTACTAGCTGTGCCCCGCGGTGTTACCCGCGGTTTATCAGATACTCCGCGTGAATGTCGAAAATTATCCGAATGGAACACACTCCCGAAATAAAAAGCCTATGTGTTAATCCAGGGTGTCAGCTTCAGTCCGTATGGTCGGGGGGGCCCGTATCGCTGTCGAGTCCACCATGAAGTACCTGGGATTGGTGCTCGACAGCCGGTGGGATTTCGGCCCCCACTTCCGGCGGCTGGCGCCCAAGTTGTTGGGCGCGGCGGGGGCGCTGTCAACGCTGCTTCCCAATCTGGGGGACCCGAGCACCGCCTGTAGGCGGTTGTACGTGGGGATCGTGCGATCGATGGCCCTTTATGGGGCCCCGATCTGGGCGGCTGACCTGACGGCCAGCACCATCACTGTTCTGCGGAGGCCGCAGAGGGTGATGGCCGTCAGAGTCATCAGGGGATATCGCACGATCTCCTACGAGGCGGCTTGCGCACTGGCCGGATCTCCGCCGTGGGACCTGGAGGCGAAAGTGCTCGCGTCACT